>JBCAUA010825980.1:0-29035 GCA_038406235.1 Peronia verruculata
AATATGTATAAATCGAGGGTAAGACCGATACTGTCTTGTTTAGAAATGAATGCACTTTCGATTTCTGCAATAAAAAAGAAATTGATATCTGACCCCCTTCATCATATTTAAAGCCTGATTTCTTCGTTCTAGCCCAGCGACTTACGGCTCATTTCGACTGGCCGTGAGACATATGTCTTTATGTGTTAATAACAGCTTTCTTCATTACGTATGTGTGTTCTTCAGAAGTGGGTTCCCAGGTGGGACCATTGTAGTAATGTTCTACCAATAGACATTTAATTTTTGCATAATTGGTTTGTTACAGGAAGGTGAAAATGTTGGTATGAGTGCAGCAATGATGAGGGAAATGAAAGAACTCAATGCTAAATATCAAGCTTCACAAAGAGCACTGATGGAATTAGAGGCACGCACAGGAAGTAAGTTTTATGACTTGACTATGTCGGGTTATAAGAGCTGTCATGTCACGGTTCCCTTTTTCTTTTTTTTCTTTTTTGGTTTTATGAGTGTATGTTCTTTTTTTTCCCCTGTTTGTAAAGAACAGCTATTTCCAAACCATGTTGACAGAGAGCCATTTTTTTTCAGCCAGCTAACTTACCTTCTATGTCAGGCACTAGAAGTACAATACAAGTGTAGTAGAGATGAAAAAGTTAACTGTTAGGCCTATTGTTTGAAATATGTGAAACAAAAAATTCTGAAAGAAATATCACAATTAGAAAGACATATCATGAGCTCAGTTCTCTGTCGCCCTATCTCCATTTTCAAATTTTGAGAAAATTTATGAGTTGTCTTTAGCAACTGTTTTTGTACATAGGAGATAGGACAAAATGATTTCAAGATATGTTTGGGCAGGTGATCGGTTAAATGACTACAGTATTTGATAGATCTATTATCCCTTTTTCACATGACATATATATTTCCAAATCGCCCAAAATGGAGATAGGACAACAAAGAACTGAGCTCACGATATTCTCATCCACATGGTGAATTTTTTCAGAAATTTTTACTGTCACTGATGTTTCAATTAATAAGAGAAAACATGACTTTTCTCTCCTGTACAATTCTTGTATATCCTCATATATCCAGCAATGAGAAGTAACTTGGCTGTTGGTCAGTTCCTTTCCCCCCGGCAAAAATTTCAATACTTTAAAAAAAAAATCATTAAATAACATACCCGATGTTTAGTTTTCAAAGGCTATTAAAATAATTTTTTTTTATTGTTGGTCACATTATTAGCAAATCTGGTTTAAATGAAACATTATTTTAAATACATAGATATATATAAATTCCTGATATGATGTAAATATTTCCCTGTGATTGTTCATTGATTGTAACTTATCTTTTTGAACTGATTTTATAAATTCCTTTGGATCAGTCACGTCTGCCCTATGTTATCTAAATTTGTCTTATCCCATGTTGTCTTGTTTTATTTTATTGTATCTTGTCTTACACTGTTCTGTTCTGTCTTATCTTGTCTAGTGTAATCTTATCTCTTGTTGTTTGATAATGTCCCAGTTTGCTTAGTCTTGTCTTTTGTAATCACACATCTTAAATCACACATCTCTTTGTTTATTTTTGTTTCTGTTTTTTGTTGTTGTTGTTGTTTTTCAAATAGAACAAAAAACTGCATCAGGTTTTCTTCAGAGTACATTATTTCTCTTTATAATTTGATAACAGACAGGAGATCATATCTAGGAAATCTTGAAGATGAGGTTGAGAATGAAAAAGAACTGCTAAAGGAACAGCGCACTGAGGTTGCTGCTCTGAAAGAACAACTACAGCAACAAGTGAGTCAGTTGTTGTGTATTCTCTGCAGATATGCATCGTTAGCTCAGTTCACTTTACTCCATTTTGCAACTGATCTAAAGATAAATAAATCGTTACATTCTGCCTGACATTAGGCTTCTTTGCAAAATGTGTGAACATAGCACAAACATAAGCGGAAGTTTTTACATTTTAAGTCTCTGTATATTGTCTCTAAAGAGTTGCAGAGAAGCAGTTGGTGGAGCTTAATACTGTAAACCTCAAATCCAAATAGACTGTTGGGCCTATCATTCAATTCTCATTGGATTGGAGCTCTCATTGGATATGAGGTTGAGATTGTGAGCACAAAAGGTAAAATAAAAACTTGGTCAGTTGAGGAGTGTACCCATTGTGGCAACAGTTGTAATAGTAATATAGTCATAAGTAGATTTCATTATGATCAGTTGAATCAACATAAATAGTTGAGCAGTTATCATTGAATAGGCTGTCAAGAATTTCCAGATGCATTGAGTTGATCATTGAGTTGATTAAGTTACTACTTAAGCCTGGACTGAAAACAGAGCCACTGTGCAGTCACTACATATCACACCTCTTACTTACTCGGCTTGCTCTTCATAGCTAGAGCCCAGGCTATCATCACTTGTAACCTCTTCTACTTCTAGAGCCTGACCTCTTTCATCACATCTCTCCTCCTTGTCCTAGCCTAGACCTACTGTCTGTTTCCACCTCACACCCGCACATCAGTGCTAGCTCAGAGATTGGCAAAAGAAGGGTTGATAATGGCAAAGATGGTCAGATATCAAAGTTCTTATATTGCAGAAATTAAAACAGTATTCATTTTTTTAAAAAGAAAATATTTGCACTTGTGGGGAAACTATTAGTAGATCAGGATTTAGATGTATGTGCTAAACTATTCATTTTTGCAGATTTTTTTCTTCTATTAGCTGGTACTAAAGGGTCTCCTCCTGACTGATGAATTTGCAAAATCTTTGGCTACAAATAAGCTAGCTCATAACTTGTTACACCGCTTTAGTTTATGTGTTAAGGTTTTACTTAATAGTAATTATTCATTTTAGAGGAAACTTGTCAAACAGCTCATTTTGTCTGACTGCAAAACAGATAACCCTTTTCACTACTGGACCAATCAAAGGAGTGAAAAAATACTTGCAAAGGAAGGGAAAGAGAGAAAATTTGTTTCCGAAAGGAAAGATACAGGAGCTGAAGTGACTGAACAGACGTACAGAATATTTATGTATTTGCTACATTATTTATTTTTTTATATTTTTTTTTCTTTTCAGTTGGATCAAATGAAGGATCACATGCAAAACAAACTAGAAAAGCAGGACAGAAAATGGCAGAAAAAAGTACATCAAATGACACAACAACATGCCAGCGAAATCAAGAAGGTTTGAGCTCTGCCCCCTATCTTTTTTATTTTTTTATTTTTTTTTTAATCCAAATTATCAGATTTGGAAAAATCAGGGTTTTTTTTTTTTTTTTCAACCAAATCCAGATGCAGTCTTTATTTTATTAATTATTATTTTTTTTTTTTTTTACCTCCAGATTCTCTGTGTTACATGTTACTTTGTACCAGAAAATAATCTAAATCTGTATTTTCCATACTGTGCTGCTTTTTAGACTGTAAGTGATTTATAAATCAAAAGATGAGATAAGCTTAACCGATCCATTGGGACAATAAATTAGTGTAGCATCAATACATTCAGTCACAAATGGTGCTACAGGAGCCGGAGAAGACAATCAAATATCTAGGCACTTATTGCTGTGTAGCTAATGCTAAATATAGACTGTCCCAACCATCAGCGTAAATAAAAAGTGACATAATAGCAATAGCACTAGACTAGAAATCAACAGGGCAGGAACTGAATGGCTTTTTCACAGCCTTCTGTGACGTAGTTTCACTTCGTATTCATCATCATGTTTCAGCTGAATAATGCTTTAGAGAACACCAGTCGATCCCAGGATGGATCTCACAGTCCGCATCTGATGAAACAGCAGCAGGAGGTGGAGGAGCTCTTGCGGGTAAGGCTTATCTCCAGGATATGGGTTATCACCAAACTATGATCAGTACATATTACTGAATCATCATACTGAAAAAAGAAACATACTCCAATGTGCTCAAACAGTTATCAGTACAAAATATATCAAATCCTTATTTAGAAATGTGCTGGATTTTTTTTCTAACAAAACTTATTCATAATATTGTGTATCTTGTATTTTTTGGTTTTGTTTGATCAGTATTTTATTTATTAATATGAAACTGTACTCAGCTCTTCCCATACAGTTAATTATACCCCTTCTCATCTTTGATTTTTTTTCCTTCTACACCACAGATTTAATTGTCCAGTAGTTGCCACCTCAGACAGAGAAACTATAGTTATAGCTGTATTACAGTGGCTTAGTTTTTTGTTTTTTTTTAAGTAAGAAATGTTCACATCTGAACAAATTGTTCATTTCTCCCTTACAGCCTCAGCCAAAGAAAAGAACCAAAATGGTAGAGATGTGCATGAAGTATGACTTTAGAAACTGCTTAGCGCACACGCATGTTATTGGGATTAGATATGGCAATGAGGATGCATAACTGAACCCAATTATATGTGAAGCTTGGCCCTCTCCTTGTTGACTAATTGTTCATTCTGGGAGTACATGATCATATAAATTTAAAAAAAAAAAAAAAAAACGATGCAAACTTAGTAAATGCAAAAAAATACCTTTTGCTTCAAAAGCACTAGTTATGGTGAAATGATTTGTTCTTTACCTAAATGGTTCTTGCCCCACCATTTCGCATTAACTGTATTTTTTTTTTTGTTTATTAGAAAAAGTGACCTATCATGCCTCATATAGTGATAAACAATTTCTGTTATCACCAAAATATTAGTAATCTTATAGTGTTAGTTTCAATGGTTAATGAAAAAATAGTGACAGTAATAGATAAGAGGTAAAGTGCCAGTCTGTTAAATGATGATTCATGTAAAAAAAAAGTAAGGCAGCTGTTCTTTTGCATATTTGGAAATAAGGCCTCTCAAACAACAACTGTTGGTTTAGTCGACAGACATCAAAGAATCTCTCTATCAAAAACTAACAAAAAAATCATTAAATTATCAGTACTTTCAACAAGGTGACACTAGAAAATAACTGAATAGAACTGAAATACGAACAGAATATTTGAGTATCTTCTAAACAATGATATGAAAGAACAATTTCCATGAACATCCTATCTCATATTGAGTTGAGGAATTAATCTGCTTGCATGGGATCTAAACTCTGGTGGCTTTACAGCATGATCCTAGCTAAAGCTCACCTTGCTTGTTGTTTCTTATTCCAAGGCTGCCATTGAGAAACATTTACAAAATGTTGTCGTAAGTTCTGATGCTGAGGTCAGTGGTAGAATTGGATTGCGAGGTTATTATCCATTCCTTTTTTCACATCAGTTTTTTTTTTTTTTTTCTTCTTTTATTCTTTTGTTTTGTTTCTTTATTTGTTAGTTTTTTGGGTGTAGGGTTTTTGATGTAATTTGGGTTCACCAAAAATGTTCTTCATGTCAGTTTTCACAATGATATTGAATTTCTTTAAAAGAAAGAAGGAAGGAGATTGTCTTTTCAAAAATTGCTCTTCACAAAGAACTTCAATATTTTTTTAAAAAATTTATTTATTTTTAATTATTTTTTTATACAGTTTTGGTTTTCTTCACAGCCACTGGTGCCTATTTCAAGTTCAGTCATTGATCACATACACAGCCAATTTGTCATGTTACATCCAAATTTTTTTTTTTGGTTTCATTTAGGTTATAATTTGGCCACATTCATTCTATTTCTCTGACAGTTACATAATAACTATCTTGACTCACTGCATTAATAGTCACTCCGTATTTGTTCTTTTTTCTGTTGAGTCAAAAGGCTTGTAAACATACTGAATGGCTGTTATCCTGCACAAGATATTTTGCATGATAGCTAATATGGACTGAATTAGTAACAAAGGAAAGAAGATTTGTTTTAATGATTGCCCAAGTTTATATTTCATCCGTTGACAACATTCTAGAGGAATAAATTATGATATAAAGAATGCATCATTAGGTCTGAGATTGCCTGTCGGCATGCAGATAAAAGCGGTGCTCCACACTTTGGCTCAGTTGTTTCTGATACCAGGCACCACTAAAAGTATTTTGACGCAAAATAAAGTCAGTAGTTGTATTACTGGAGAGGAACACTTGCAGTAAGATTATCACTGTAGGTTCATTGTTTAGCTCACACTCCAACAACTTTGATAATGTTAACATTAATAGCCTGTACCACATCATCAAGAAAATGAACTAAGTCATTGATGAATAAGAAAGAAGAAATAATTTTTTTTTAAACTATTGACCTACGTCACTTTTTAAGATTTTGAAAAAAAAAAACCTGCGGTTGGCAAAAAAGGTTGATCATCGCACAGTTTTACTTTCTCTCCCTTAGCTTGATCATAAATTTGCTGGGCTTTTTTTTTTTTTTGTTCTTGTTTGCTTTTTCCACAATGGGACTTTGCAGTGAACAAACTATTTCCCTTCTTTAATATCATTATTGGTGGTTGAAAAATGTTTGCTTTTTATCTTTTCCTATGTATATCAACATCTGGCTTTTGCATTTCCTTTACCTTAGTATGACCAAGTTCACTATCTTGAATATTTGTATATAGAGGGAAACAGATGTACATGTCCTTAACTGTTTCAATTTGTCAAAATCCATATTTAATTTACTGAAGAAAGAAGAAAAGTGAATATGCATTTGACAACAGAATTGAAATTTCGGTACAGTATCAGTCAGATAATACTAAGCATTGAATAAACAGCAACTCATCAGTGAGATATGTCTTGCGCTCAGGGCAAATGAGTCGTAAGTCGGCCAGGTGAGTTAAAATCACAGCCATTTTTTACCGTTTTTTTTTTTTTTTACTATTTTTTTACTATGATACCAAAATATTTCTTTTTTCAGATTAAAAAAGATAAAATTGTCATTTTATGAAAACAAAAAAAACATGTAGTATTTTAGTCAGAAAGTAGTTAAAAACGACCAAAAACGGCTGTATGTCTTCATTGCCCCGCATGACTTACGACTCATTTGCCCTGGTTGCAAGACATATACTCTTTGAAATAGAATGAATGTTAAAGTTTATGAAGAAATAATGATATTTTTTCCGCTGTGGCATCTGCTATGTTTTATATCAGTCTCTAAATTTGCACATGCTATGTATAGCATATAGATCTAGTCTGAAGTCATCACTGGGAAAATGTTGGTACATTAGGTATCAGGTCACGTTTTACAGCAGCAAAGGCCCATATGTGAGAACTGATTATGGACTTGGCATTGTCCTTAATACATTGTGATACTGAGTTTAATTAAGCCCCAGAAATTGCGCAACACTATTTGAGAAAGTGCTTATTATCGATATGACAATCCCTGTTGTGAAGTGGGAGGATGTGGGAGAAGGTTCTCATACTTAGGCATACTCTAAAAAAGCAAAGAAATAAGAATATTAATATATATGCCTTTATCATTAACCACACACTATTTATCCATTATTGCCATTTCCAACCAGTCTCTTTCTAAATATTAACTTCATTCTTATGCATAACATATGATGTGTGTTACCTTTCTTACCTCCTCTAACAGCAATCTCGAGAACGAGAGAAGGTGCTGGAGAAACAGGAACAGCAGCTGGAGAGAGAGATAGTACAAGCGGTACTGATTGATTTCTCCTATACTTGTCTGTATTGATACATCCATTTTTTAAAATTTTTTTTGTAGGTGGAAACAATTCATTACTTCTCTCTGTCTTTTTTTTTTTTTTTAATTTGAAAAGAAAAAAAAATTCCAAATGGGAATTTTATTACACATTTTTTTTTAAGCTACTCCCACTTAATCTTTTTTTTGACAAATGGAAACTAACAGCAACAGGACTGATCTTATTATAATATTTGATATGGTGTCTGTTGATGTGAAAACAGTGGAACCCTGTTAACACACCCAGCTTAAGGACCAAACTCGAAAGGTTGTGTTATCAGAATGAGCATATTGTCAAGGATCAACCATTTTTTGTGGTACAAACCCATGCTGATAACATGAAAAAGCCTTACGAATACTTTCAACATATAACAGCATACATTTATTATATGTGTACTTTTTATAAGGGTTAATATAGATCTATTAAAGTTTATTAATAAACGACTTTTTTTTTTTTTTTTTGTCTTTCCTCCCATTGCAGTTTAAAATTTGAAAAGTTTTTAAAACTTGGTAAGCGAGAGGTGGTGTGGATCGAGATAGGACTGGGGATGAAATGTACAATATGTGGTGATAAAAGTTGTGAAACACTGGTCAGTGGTGTGTAGACAGGGATGTCAAATTTCCTACTTCAGTAGGATTTCCTATTTCTTGGCTGTCTGTAATTTCTCTGTTGGCCCCAAATCCGGTATTGTTTACCCTAAGTGCACTTCAGTTTTATGTGTTGCTAACGAATATACCAGGAACTTTTCCTACTTTTTCAAATTGACAGATTGACATCCCTGTGTAGTGTATAGACCTACAACGCTGCGTGTCACAGTTGTAGATAGGTGAAAGAGATCTGGACTCTAGCAATCCTTAGGTTAGCATAGTATTATGAGATGATACTGACCAGATGTAGATATTGGAGTAAGAATCAGGGTGAGAAGGGTCGGCCAGCAACAGTACAGAGGCTGTTGGCTTGACAATTAGCGAGAAGGGGGGCTTTTCAATGTTTTCGTAGCACGTGTCTGACATGGACGACAGGCAACTGTCCAGATGAATTGAGTAAGATATGCTGGTTGAAATGCTGACCCAAGCCTTTTTTATTGAAAAAAAATTAGTATGTTTAAAGAATGGTTCAAACTGATCTTCATGAAGAAGGTGTGGTAAAAGGGAGATAGATCTTATTAAGTCATGATTGTGCGAGCGAAGTTCCACTGCAGTTTCCATGCATAGGGTGAATGGAACAGGGTTTAAGCACAATCAGTTTCATACTTTTAGTCCATATCATCATAAAAATGAAAATATCTATCGCGTGAACAGTCTTTATTAGGATTCATTGCCTCTTGTGCTGAAAGGAGACTGGCTTAGAAAAGCTTTTCATATATTCAGCAAAGATTTTTTATTAGGCATATTTAATCATGTTTCTTTGGCGTCTTGAACAGTTTTAAAGAGTCTTTGTTGTAGACTTTGGCTTCTCGAACAGGTTTAAAGAGTTTCTAGTGGAGACCTTTTCAGGGCTGCATAAGCCAGTCAGAGCAATTGGTCTTGCCAGCAGCATCTGGGCGTTCTTCTGAAATTCTTCTGGGCATTCTTGACTAATAAGAATTGTTTTGACCTGCCCTATTACATCACTTTGCCGGACACAATCGATTGTTGAACAATCAGTGTCAAGATGAAAAAAAAAACCCAAAAATCACTTTTCTCATCATCATTCGAAGGTTGATTACCCGAAAAGAAATAGTTGATGAAATTGTTGAAATGAGAGGAATAAAATTTCCTCATGCCATGAACTTTCAGAATTTTTCCTGATTCATTTTTCAAGTAAAGAACACAAAAGTGATTTGTTTCCTCTTTCCTTTGTTGTTGCAAAGGGTGACAGCTGCAGCGATTTGGAGGCTTTTGTAAATTAATATATACCTATACTGTTGGCTATGTCAGCAAAGAAATCACTAGGTAAAACAGATTATTGCACTTTTGTCATGACTCTCAATGCAGATTTTGGAGTAGCCGGGAAAGTAAAACAGAGAATAATTGTCAATCCCACAGGCTGAAATGAAGGCCTTGAAGGCTGCCACACCACGAGGTCACACGCCCAAGGGAACTCCAAGGGGTACAACTCCACGAGGCACCACGCCAAGGGGAACCACTCCTAGGAAGGATGTAATCAAGCACAGTAGCATGTACCCCAGTGATGATGAAGCAAGTGCAGGTACCAATGCCATCTTTCTTTTTTTTTTTTTTTTCCTCTTGAAGCATTGAACCAGTGGATAATATATGTTTGTATCTTGGAAAAGAATCTAAGTTTTATGAATGAATAATTTTAGATTATATTAATATTAACTAATAGTAATTTTGGCATGGAAAAAGTTATCTATGGCCCTGGTCATATTTAATTTATGTTATGGACTCTAACATTTGGAAGGCAAACCATACAAATGTATATGTATAATACTGTGTCTCAGAAAGTGTGACTGGAATTACTTCACAGGACAAGAAAAATAGGCGGCGTCTATTTGGGCCTATTGGCCCAGCTAGACTTGGAGTCTATTTGGGCCTGTTGATGCACTTATTTCTCTCTGTCCGTGCCCAAGAAAGTTATCCTGTATCCAGTTAGTTAGGCCTATGTAGCGTGTCGGGAGGGAGGGGCCCACGTTCCCATGTGCAAGCAAGTACAAAATTGTTTCGCCTTTACTACGTGGTGCAACTTTTTTATTTGCCTGTGCTTCCTCATTGCAATACTAGGCCCAGATAGACACTCCGAAAAAAATATCCCGTCTCATCCTCACTTTTCTTGTAATGGAAATCTTTCTTGACCTGTGAATTTGTTTTTTCACCCACAGGCTTTGGTTCTGGGACTGGCACAAGCAGCTTAAGAACTATTGGTGACACTGTGGGTGGATCTACTCTAGGGTGAGTCATTCACCTATTCATTGATGATGGTTTGATTTCTTGTTGTATCTGAGTTTGCATTAGACTCAGACAATACATTCAAGAAGTATATATTTGAAATATGTGGAAATCGGGCGCCGATCTAATAGAGATGAGAGGAGATACCAAGATTTTGTAGAAAGCAAGTGAATTTTTAATGCTTTTTTATTTCAGGGATGTGAGACTTCTATCTTTGTAGGAAAACAGACTTTTTGGCTTTACACAGATTCTTAACTGACATTTTTTTTCCCTTTTTGAATAAAAATACTGCAATTTTTACATCTTGCCATACGAATTTAACATGGGAAAAGCAGAGGGTGAAAGGTTTTCTACTTTTACATTAAAACAGTTTGTCATCCCTGTTATCTGAATGAAACTAGAAGATGGTTCTCATGCAAAACAAAATTTGTGTTCATAACTCACCTGCTATCGATAAAATTGCAATACCTGCACATGCTACAATTGCACAAGGGCTTGATTTCATCATGCCATATTTCGTTTTGTAATTTGTTTTCCTTTTTTTGCCTTTTTAAAAATTTTGCTTTGTCCTGTTCAGATTTGTTTTCTTTGCCGCTCCTCTTTATGTGGCTGAGCATGGTGGGAAATGAAGTTGTCTTTCTTGGGTCAGAGGTCACAATGACAGACAGCTAGTTTCTTTTTGAAACTTCATCTACCACACCCAACCGTCTATTTTTTTTGCTCACCCACTGCTCCTAAAGCCTGATTTTTAAATTTTTTTTTTTCATGTTTAAGGCTCTCGCTGCTGGATGGTCTGATGTTATCCTCACAACATGCCCAAACCACATCTTAATTTGCATTTGTAAAAATGATTAATTTGTCCCCATTTCATTTGGTATTAGAAAACATTTGTCTTGCGCCCAGGGCAAATGAGTCACAAGTCGCAACGGGTGAGTGGAGGTCACAGCCGTTTTTGAACATTTTTTACTATTTTCCAACTATAAACCCAAAATATTTTTTTTCAGATTAAAAAAGGTTAAATGATCGTTTTGTGAAAAGAAAAAAAAAAAATTAATATCTTACTCAGAAAGTAGTTAAAAGCAACCAAAAACAGCCATATATCTTGATTGCCTGGCGTGACTTGCGACTCATTTGCCCTGGTCACAAGACATTTCATTTCTTTATTACGTACAACATTTGCTATCATCAACTGAAAATCAAGAGCCATTACTGATTCCATTGCCTTTCATCTGTTTGCAGTCAAACAGGCACTCAGTCGCTGCATACCAATCAGTTTTTAGAGGAACTACGTAAGAATCCAACCCTGGGAGTGATGAGGGAACAGCTAGCTGAGCTTCTGCAAGAACATGTGGAGAAGAAAGGAATTGCTCCCGTAAGTAGCACTTGATTATGCATCTTCTTTTCTCAAGGTATTACAAATGATAAATATTTGCCAAAGCCTTATGCTCCTCTACTTGATAGTGTCATTTGCCTAGGAGGTTTGTAGCACTAAGTTTATTTCGAAAATATCCTGACCACTATGCAGTCTAAGGATCCACATTTTAAACAAATTAAAGAAAACAACTGTATTCTGATATTTGTCTACATAATTACTTTGTTAATATATTTCTTGCCGTAAAGACTGTGGAAGTGATTGCTCTTTCTGCTTGCAATACTAAGTCTTCCTGATAGTCACCCCTTCGTGCATTTAAGATAGAAATTGAAGAGAGAAGGCTATGACTATGGTAGCATCTTATGGCGTCATTGGAGGATTAGTAATAACTCAGAATGTAAAATAAACAGGCACTGAAGTAGAATAAACAAAAGACTGTGCAGAATAGGTTTTTTCTTCATTTCTTTTCAGTATTTGACATTGGCACTTGAGTTTTACAGAAAAAATGGTCTTAATATGTCCTCTCACAACATCTACTTACATGTTTTAGGGCAATGTCTTACATATTTTGCCATAGACTTCAAATGCTCATGGTTGTGAAATTGTGAAAGAACTCAGAATGAGAGACTTGGCTTTTGTATTTCATCAAAATGTCACTGTGCCTCTCTGTGAACTTCAGTTTTTGATGTCGAATCTCCTCACAGGCTGCAAAGAGAAATACAAACAAAAACCACATCCACCGCTGTTGTTGCTGCTGTTGTAAGAAAAAAAAAGTTCATTTCAGCAAATGCAAAATACATGGGGTAAAAAGTTAACTCTTGGTTCATTGGAATTGGTTTGGTTTCGTTCAAGTTGAAATTTAGTTTATAATTGTGTCCATTTGACATTGGTTTTGTCATACTTTAACATCAGTTATCTCCCTCATAAACAATATATCCCCCATGGGGGCCAGGGGTTTATAAGTAGGTTCTCTGCTCCCACTTGCAGGCAGTGTAGTCCCACCATAGGTGGATTGTCTCCCATGGAGTGCCATCCTCGATATTCCAGGGGAGATATCTCTTCTCTCTCTCTTAGCTCCTGTTTTCTGTCTCGCTTTCTTTCCCCTCTTCTTCTCGACATGTAAATGTATCTTACTTTGTTTGACACAACATAGCTGTAATCGTGCTGATGTGTTGTTAAATCCCAACACAAACAAACATAAACAGTAAACCTTGATAGATTCATATGCCAGTTACTCATTTCTCTAAGTCTGAGATGGTGCCTAATTATGCCAAGACTGTTCTGAAAGATTGATAACTGTCATTAGACAAACAGGGTGAAAAATGGGATATGGCATTTGCGTTCAATCTTAGCTTCCAGACAACAAAAATGATTGACTAATTTTCTTTCATAAGAATGAAAAACTAAACTGCCAGAAAAAGTGGTTAAAAGATGTCTTTGATAGTCTCTATATTCACAAATGACATACAAGACCTATGGGCTGCTATAGATATGAACCCGAACTTGAGCTATACAGTCTTAGATCCAGAGTCTAAGATCTGTAGTACTTGAAATAATTTAGTGGGGAGAATATGCATTTGATTGTATTGATTGTTTCTTTTTTTTTGTTTTTTTGCCAAGCTTTGCTCCAAAACATGTAATATTTGAGTTGTCCAGAAGCTGGTGCTGATGGTTACTAAAGTTCTAGATATGCCACCTTTTTTTACGTTATGTATAGCATTTTATGTATTGTTGACATTGAGTTGTATGTGGATGAACTACATTATTGTTGTTGCTCTTGCTGTTATCATCCCATTTATCATTGTAATTTTGTTTTTGACCCACAGGGTCAGACAGGTATCACTGACCAGGTGTTAGAAAGTAAGCTGACAATGATGGAGACACAGCGGCAGACCTATGTCCAGGTTGGCATTGAAAACTAGCAATTTTATTTTGTCAAAATACAATTGAAGTGTCATTTCTTTTTGGACATCTGAAGACTATCCCTTTATAATTATCAATTTTTCTTTTTTTTTTTTTTTTTTACTTGAGCTTTTTTTACATTTTGATATGTTTAGTGCCTTTTCTTGATCCAATCCTATTTTTGTTTTAGCTTATTGTGGTGTCGGTGGCCTAGTAGTTGGGCCGACGGATTCCGGATCTGAAGGTCTGGGTTCGAATCCTGACAGGCCCCAACATTTTGTTCTTGGGAAAGGCAATTTACATGCATGTTCCTGACTCCACCCAGGTTTGAATTTGTAGCCGACTATAGACAGTGATTATTGTTAGACTGATAAGGATTTGAACGCCTAGCAGGCAGCCGCCGTGTATGCTTCCCAGGAAGCTGAGAACGGGTGTCTTCTTTGTGTCTGTTGGGGTAATAATAGATTGTAAAGAACTTAGAGCCTGTAATTATGGGGATAAGAGCTATATAAATATTCTCTGTTGTTATTATTATTATTTCAGTTTAAGCATAGGCTTTTGTACTATTGAAAAAAGTCAGCTTTGTGGAGGTATTTTAAAGAGTCCCTGCAAGAGAAGGTAATCTCAATGGAGCATACGCCATAAACAGTGTGCCTTTCTTTTTTTTTTTTGTTTAAACTTTACCTCATAATCAAATTGAGGGAAAGGCTAAAGTACAGAATATTATATTAATATGTTATTGTGCATGTGTTTTCTTTTTCCTGAACTTCCATATAAAAATTAAAATGTTATCCTGATTTGTGATAAATATCATGGAGTTCTGTTTCACAAAATGGTATCAAAATGTAGGTCGGTCTCTGTGTGAAATGAACATGGTGAACTTGTAAAAGTTGATCTTTTTTTGATGTGTAGTTTTGTCAGCAAAGAAAACAAGTTGGCATGTTAAATAAGTTGAATTTTCAAATTCACATTAAACCTAGCCTCCCCACCACCACCACACACACACACAAACACGAGAGCTCCTTCATGGGGGGCCCAAGGTATATAATTAGGTTCTTTACTCCCACCTGCAGGTGGTGAAAACCTGCCATTGGTGGGATGTCTCCCATGAAATGCCATCCTCAATGTTCCAGGGGTGGTATCTCTTCTCTCTCCTTTGCTCATGTCTTCTGCCCCTCTCCCTTTTTCTTGACGTGTAATCTTACTGTGTTTGATACAATATAGCTGTAATCATACAGATGTGTTGCTAAGCCTTCAACACAAACAAACAAACACACCAGAGTTTAGGAGCAGTCAGCTGGAAAAAAAGCTGTTCCATTTTTTATCATTTCTCTTACAGCAAGTTGCTGAATGAGTCAACCTTGCTAGAATTATTCTTCTAGCCTAAAAGGTTTTAAATGCAGTATCTCATGCTTTACAGTCATCCTTATTTAATTTGCTGTAGTAGTCGCTGATGTTTGTACATGTCTTTGTCTCTCCCAGAAATATCCAAACTTCATGGAGCTGAGAAGACAACTGGATAGGAAAGCCACTGAAGAAGCCAAGAGAAAGCTGAAGTTACAGACTGCCTCTCCCAGAGGTTTCCCACCTCAAGGTAATTAGTTTGCTCCAGATTCCTCTTTTTTTTTTTCTGCTTATATCTTTTATCTTCTCATTGTAGAGTCGATAATTTATTATGTTATAGTACATGTTGTAAAGAGTTTACAGTGTCTTTACTGTACTTCATGAAGTTTAGTATTTTTATGTATGAAAGTTTTAAATCCATCAACCTTACCTTTTAATTTCTCCTTCATCCTGATAGCTGAGTAAGAGACATATTAACTATTATGTCGTTGTTGAAAACTTCTGGAAATACGAATGATGTGGACATAATTATTACTAGTATTCATGGTGCTTAGCATACAGCACAATGTCAAATACTGGTCTTGGAATTTTTGTATGGATCTAAAGTAGAAGATTTCTATTCGTACAGTGATTAGTAGTGGCATGGATTTGGAATATTTATTTTGTGGCATGCACAGATCATCATTAAGGCACAGTGTAGACCGGTCTATAGGTGTCTTCGAATCAGTGTACTTAAGCTGCAATTATAGTTTTCTGTGCCTTGAATTTACCAGAATAAAAATATTCTGTTTCTTCCTTTGTTACCAACCTGTTCTAGCTATTGAATATTGTTACAGTGCATGACCAAGGTAATAGCATAAGAGGCATAATTCCAATTTGTGTTTAAAAAAAAAAAGTCGGTGGATGAAACGAAGAAAAAGTTGACTTATTATTTAAATAAGGACATTTCAGTAGATGCTTGAAGGGAATTGAAATTCATTTTTTCCTTTTTTTCTATCTTTTTTTCTCCAATGTCAAACTCATTATTCACTATATTTTACATGTCATCAGCAGTGCTGTGTCGCCTACTGCTTCTCACTTATCTCCTTTTTTTTTTTTTTTTAAAGTAGGCCAAACTCTAATAGGCTCAGTGTCAGCTGGAGACATGTGCAGAGTCTTTTTTACACAGTCTTATTCTCTTCACCTGACACGTATAGTTAGCCAGTTGCTTGAGAGATGGATAGAGAATTGTGAATACTCATTTACTGCTTGTTGTAAAGCTTTCTTCAGAGAATTTTGTCATAGTTGTTGTGTTGTTGTTTTTTTCAAGGATAAACTGATCAGCAAGGGAAATAGTATACACATTAATTGTTTGAACAAATAACTTTTCAATATTTCTAGATTTGTCATTTATTTCATTAAAAGCAGCTTAGTTTCTTGTTTTGCCAGCCTGTGCCAACTTTGCACTCACACCAATGCTTATTTTGCACACTTTATTGTCTTCCTTTTTCAGCAAGAACTCGCCGAAGATTAGGTATATATATATTTTTTTATTTTTGTCTGCCTCCTTATGCACGGGTTACCTCATTTGGCTTCACTTGTTTTTACTTTTCTGGCAAGGAGACTCTTAGATTCCCTCATTTTTCTATTCACTATATAATTTGGCTGTTTGAGTCCATTGAAAAATATTGGCCACTTAAATATCATGGGATATGATATCAAAATTCCATTTTGATTTTTGATCAAATAGCGATAGTTTGAATTTGCTGTTTATGATTTGTCACAAATTTGAATAACTATCAATTTGCTTTGGTGAAAACTATCATCATTTAAGGTTTTGCACTTTTAATTTTTTTTTTTTTAAATTAAAGAGAAACCATTTTCCTTTTCTAGGACTCTTTGCACATTGAATTAAGTTATATCTTGAATATTCTGGAGCATTTTACTTTTAATTCACTCCTGCTCGTATTTGTTGGCAGAACTTTGCTGTTTTGCTTGTTTTGTCTGAGATTATTCTGATCTAATGAAAGAGATCACCATCCTACAATGGCAAGGAGTTCAAGAAATGTAAAATATTCAGGGAATGGATACTTGATTAGAGATACTATCTCTATGTGATTGATTAAAATGAAAGGATACATGAATTTCAAATTATTGCAGGGGAGAGATTTTATGCTCTTTAGAAATGATTTGGCCTGTTATTACAGCATTGTGGCTATTATTGTTGATGTCATTTTGTTTGTCTTAAATATCATCCCTACATTCTTGGCAAGGGAATGCTGTTATGTTATCTGCATGCTGACATTTGGCTTTGACAGTTCCTGACTTCAGTGACCTATACCTTAGCATAAATCAGTATGTAACCTGCATGTGAGGTTCTTCAAATAGGCTACCATATGACAGAATCCTAATCTGCTCAGTCACATATTCTTTATCAGCTTTCAAAGATTATCATTTCATGGTGGGGCTGATAAATTGTAGAATCACAGGTATTGAATTTACCAATAAAATGAGTTATTTCTTATGGGGATTCAATGAACAAAAAGCTATTTTGTGAGTGACCAGATTCTAAAGAATGCCTCTTCTCGGCTGGCATAAATATTTTTCAAGTGTTGAGTAAATATTGTAAAAAAAAAAAAAAAAAAGAATATTAATGACATGACTCGTTTCAGTCAAAGTTAACTGACTCATTCAGTCTGACTGGTCTGATTGTCAATTGCTGTGACATGAATAGGAATTGGAATAGTTTTATTTGCACATTTTTATTGAAGTTGAAAATAACAGGATCTTGAGGAGGGTTATAATGCCATACATCCAAACTAGTTTCAGTCAAAACTAAGATTTAGGCAATTACTGCTGTGATACATTCAGATCGGTGTGCAATTAGGAAATGCTGTAGGTAATTGATTGTCATTCTTTGTTCAACCTTATTTGAAAAAAAAAAAAAAAAGAATGGTGCCCATTTTTATCTTAATATTCATCCTGTCACTGCAACATGAACTAACATGTCAAGATTAGCCTGTCTTTGTCTTGGCTTCATGTATCTTCAGTTATGCAAGTTTGTATCTAATGGAGCATCTGTTCGAGCGCTTTTTCATCTTATGAGTAGTACTTCATCTCTTTTTTTGCCCAGTGGCATGAGGGGAGGTAAAAGATACTTAACATCTCACCCCTTGAGCTTGTAAACTTTTAATAGCAACAAAAGGCATTATCTTATCCATGATTTCTGATGAAAATGAATTTGTCATCAAAGTTTTGCATATTTCTATCGAACTCTTGCCCTTAACCTTTGATTAAGGTACTTGGCATGGAAAGTGCTGAATGATCAGACGTATATATATTCAGATTACCTATTTATCTAACATATCCTCTCCTTACATCTTCTTGTGACTGTAACTGAAACAGACTCGATTGCTGAGACTCCAGGTGAGAATCTGAAAAGTCTTGGAGATATAACTTCGACATATCTTATGTGTTTCACTGCCATATTGCTTGGTTAGGACATTCACTGTAAACAGGCTTGTATCAACAGACCTAAAATTATCACAGTGTCACCACCATATAGGTGTCTCGGTAATGCTGGGCACTATATTTCTTCACAGTTATCAATTTTCCTCAGAGATGCACTGCTAAAATTATTTTCTCAACTTTCAGTATGTAAAAATATAGTATCCTTTAATACTCACAAGAAGTATTAGGCCCTATTATCAGCTATGTCTGGATATTCTAACAAATGCAGACAATTTAACTTTCCAAGCCACTCACTGATATACATTGCATTTCTGTCTCCTTTGTTATCATGCTCATCATGGCCAATATGTCATATTGCTCAGTTTTGTTCAAAGCATGCAATTATTTGCTCCTACAGGTGTATATACACAATTTTAGAAGTGTGGGTAGATTACTTTACCATGGTGAAAAAAAAAGGTGTGATTTTTCTATGCCCTCCATAAAATTATCCACTGCTTTCAATTTTGATACCAGCATTCCTGTTTGACAGAAGTTTCAATTTTATTGTTGTACATGAACATTAGAAAAAAAAAAGAAGAGGAAGAAGAAAAAGAAACTGCACAATACAAAATTAGAATAATTATGTCTGTGATTCTTAGATGCTGTACTCACAACAGATTTTAAGAACTTTAAGAACATAGACTGGAAGACAAAAAGCTCATGTTGAAGAAAAACTGGAGAAATTGTTTTCCCTCATTTTTTGTGTGTGTGTGTGTGAATTTTTTAAATTTTTTTGTGGAGGCGTTGAAAATTGTATGGTTCATGTTTATTCATCTTCATGGCTTCAGTCTGATCTTTCACTATGTCCCACCCTTGATTAATTAGATTGTCAGTTTATTGGAAAACAAAGTCCACACCTGTCGGCCAGCCGTCCATGGTAGTGACAACAGATCAGAAGATCTCCACTCAGCCTGGCCTTGAGATAATTTTACTTTTCCATTTCTTGAGTTACTTCTTTTATCTTATCTTCACGAGACATCCATATCATGAGATTTTTATTAACCCCATCATTTGTAGTTTAGAAGAAACTACACAGGTCCACTCAGATGAGTGAGGAATTTCACAGAATGGAAAAGTCAGCATTAGATTGTCAACTTTTGTAGATTGATTTATTAGATATGGTCAAAGAGAGCAAAAAATTAATCCAGAAGGTTTAGTGACAGCCCTGTGCATGTATATATGTTTGAATTCAAATCCTTATAGTGTGAATTATACTGCAGTTTGTGTCACTCATTATCTGTTTCACACTGCTACAGTCTTTGACTTATTTTGATATCTATTTGTACCCATTATTGGACAAAGAATTGTGTACAACTAGAAAAAAGAAGACCCATTTTTTCATAATAATCTGTGATGTAGATTTGGTACAAAACTTTCACAACCAATATCAACACATTAGATAGATTTAATAGACAAAGAACAACACTACCATTTGAGAATTCTTCGTATTAAAGCAATAAAAATTCTTTGGTAAACTTATACAAAATTCTGAAATGCTTTGATATTTGGAATGTTTTTGCATTTTCCACATGCTCAACATAACACTAACAGAACATTGCCAAATGCAGAAATCCTGATCATAATTCCATATAGTTATACAATAGATTTAGTACAAAATATTCAGTTACCTTTTAAATGGAAAAGACACTGGATATGTTATTTAAAAATGATTTGAACTGGACTGAAAGAACTGAGGAGTTATAATCATTGTTTCAATGTTAATAAAGACACAAAAGCGTATGCAGCTTGTGTGTCACCCTAAGAATTATGCAATAAGCATTGAGTAGAAAATTAGCATGAGAATTTAACCAGAAAATTATTGTTTGAATGAAACCCACTGATAAAATTGGAGTATCAAAGATAATCTAGCTGAGTATTTTTTACATTTTCTGCTCACATTAAGCATGAGAGAGCTGCTGTTTTTTGTTTTCTTTTTTCCTTTTTGTTAATTATTTTTAAAAACTTTCAAACTAACTGTCCTTACTTCTTTGGCAGACCTGTCACCCACATCGTCCCGCCAGTTCCCACCCTCTCCCAGTGGACCTCGCACAGGCCCCCCACACCCACAGCAGCATCTGTCCTCCCAGCTGCACACTCCCCGCAGCCAAAGCCAGCCGGCCACACCCACTGCCAAGCCACAGCCCCAGCCTAGAGCTACCACCCCTCAGAATGCTAGGACACCACTTTCAACAGGGTAACTTTCATAGTCTTGAAATTTCATTCTTACCTAGACAAGCTGTGTTTGTGTTCAGATGGTTCGATAGTGAAAGAGAATGCCAAGTTCCAGAATCTGTTCAGAGGCTGACAGGTTAGACCTGATGATGTACAGAAAAGACATCTTGACCTCGAATGATATACATATATGGCGTATCACATATAATGACAGAAGGATAGGCCTTTCCGATGCTGCTTGCCACACACTTTTTCTTCTGATACTGAAATCGGAGGATAATACGAGAAACAAAAGTGCATTTTTTCATTATAAGATGTATTACAGCAGTTGATTTTACAGTGGGAACATTGATCACTGTTATTGAACTATAGCAATCAAAGACAATCTGTTTCAATATTTAACTGTCATTAGCTGTCTTTAGAAAACATTGGTGCAAGTAACTGAGGTTAAACAAACTTTCATAATGTTATATTGCTGTACTGGAACTTAGAATTTATGTACAATTTAGTAAGAACACTTCTATTCTGTCAACAGTGAGCTGAGAAATAGAGCTGAGAATCCATTTGCTGAAGAACTTTGTTAGTGCTGCCCTTGCTGCCAATTTTTCTTTCTTTCTTTCTTTCTTTCTTTCTTTCTTTCTTTCTTTCTTTCTTTCTTTCTTTCTTTCTTTCTTTCTTTCCTTCTTTCTTTTTTCCTGTATTCTTCAAATCCAAAAGTTACCAGTGCAGCTGCTACAACTTTTGAGATACATTCTAAATTTCATTCAAAATTTCCAAATCTCACACGAACACAGTAAAGACCTAGGACCAAAATAACACACCCACTCTCGTCAATAACTTGACAACTCATGCACGCATTTATTTATTCACCCATACGCTAATTCTCCCATTCACTCAACGCATTTTCAGTCCCACTTTATTTCTCTCACACTTCTCATCTCTAAATTTGACCGGACTGGGGATCTTGGCATAGATGATAGAAAAGTTAGACGGGAAACAGAGCTGGAGGTACAAGGGCATTTTGATGTTCCAACCACTGGCCAGGGTGGTTCATATTAAAACATGGAATCTATTGATAGATGCCACATATTTTGATTCAGGGAATGTTAAGAGGTAGTGATTAGATTCCAAACCAGGCATAATCTGTTATTGTCTTCACATGACATTCAGTAACAGCCAATGTTGTGGATTGCTCGTGGCAAAGAAGAGAACGGCTGCCTATTAGTCCACGGTCAACTGGAGCCAAGTGGGCGAAGTTAAATACATATTAGTGACAGCAGTGGACTGACCCAGTGACCAGTTAGGAAGATGACGTATATATATATCTTTAAGCCCATGACACAATCCTTATTGGACGCAGTCATACTGTTGTTAGCAGTGAAGTGGTTAAAGATCTATCGTGCAGAAACTTTTCCTTTATTTTTGGCAAATGTATTTGAGGTTCTTCATTTGCATATTGGTGTTAACCTGCTGCCCAACATCCCACTTTTTTTTTTCTCAGTTCCACCACAGAATGGACCAGTACACAGTTTGACAGTGATGAGGATGATGAATCTGAGGACGAGCCAGCCGGGCAAGCTCCAGCTGTCTTTGCTCCTTCACCTAAAGCCAGACTGATACAATCAGGCCCTGTCGGAGGCCCCAGTCCACGCATGCAGCAAGGCCCTCAGCCCAGACTCGTCCAGTCCCGACCCCTAAACAACAATGCATATGATGATGGTGATGATTTATTGGAGTCAGAAGGGTAAGCAAAGCTAAGCAAGTTGTTTAAGATTGCTGGGAGATGTTTGCTACATTGCTCATTCCTTCTCTTCCTTTTCCACATCTCTCTCTCTCTCTCTCTCTCTCTCTCTCTCTCTCTCTCTCTCTCCCTTGTCTTTCTCTTTGCTTGAGCTTCTGTTGTGTCCCAACATCTTCCTCTCTCTCTCTCTCTCTCTCTCTCTCTTTATCTCTCTCATTTCTCTCTGTTTGCTCGTTTTAACACTCTCTCTCTCTCATGTCATCATAACTCTATGCCTCACCCTCATTGCCACTTTCTCTTTCCACATTTTTTCTATGGCCCTCCTTTATTCATTCACTCTCTCTCTCATTTTCTGTCTCTGGTATCTCTCTGCATCTCTCATCTTATGTCTCTCTCATCCTTGCTCTGCATGAGGATGGATTCATTTTCAGGTATGCTGTCATTAGGTAGTTTAGTACTCATTAGGTAGTTTAATATGTTTAATAAGACTCATTAGGTAGTTTAATAAGACCCATTGGGTAGTTTAATATGACTCATTAGGTAGTTGAGTAAGGTATGCAAACTAAGGAATGCAGTTTTCAGAACCATGAAATCATAAACACATGTCAGTATTCTCATGAAATGCATTCCTGATATGATATTTGACCTTATGAATGGCTGGTTTTATTACGTGTTTCGCATTTCTTAGGTGTGCATTATCATGTCATCATTATTTTTTTTAATACAGGGAAGACATGAAAGGACCACCATCACCATCCCGAAGAGTAGCATCACCTAAAAGAGCTGGAGGCAACGTCCAAAATCTGGCTCAGTCACTGGATCGACAGTTGGGGGTAGGTGAAAACTTAGCAATGCAAAAAATTGTGGTGATAATTTGTTGAGAAAATATTGGTGTTAAAAGAGAACTTTGCGGAAGCTTTTTTTTTTTTTTTTTAACAAGAACAAAATTGACCCTTTGGCGGAGATCCATATAATACTGTATTTTCATTGTAGCCAAAATTATTGACTGAAATCCACACCTGCACATAACAAGAACAAAATTGACCCTTCGGCGGAGATCTATATAATACTGTATTTTCGTTGTAGCCAAAGTTATTGACTGAAATCTATACCTGCACAATTCATTGAGTTTTTTTTTTTTCAGTGAAAACATTAAAAAGTTCGATAAGTAAATAAAGTCAGACTCAACTCAAAATCTGAAATTCACTATTAAATTAACATAGGCAACAAATAGATTAGACATTCACACCTAGATTTGCACATTATATCAGACACACAAACACGAGAAGAGCGACACTCATATCTTACTCCAGTGCACTGCTGTGTTGAGAATGTGTGCAAGAAATTGGCACTTAAATTTAGACTCACATGATAAATTGCTGGGGACTTGATGTGCTAAGACATTAAATTCCAAAGGACAGCAGTAAAAAAATTTTGCAAAAAAATTTGTTGAATTCAGATAAACCTGGATGAAATGATAACCAATTTTTTTCTCCCTGTGCTTGCCTGAAGACAGACTTACAAACTGTGATTTAATGTCACTTGACTGACTTAATCATGATGCCAACAGTATTACATTGTCTTATGAAAGGAAAAAAATTGACATTAGAGATATGTCGGTAATGGTGAATATTTTGTTAATTCATGTCTACACTAAGTCGAATGTCTTCAAGATGCAACAGTATTTTTGAGATGACTGTGTTATGATCTATTAATTATATATATCTTTCTATTAGCCTATGTATGTTGGTGTCCCATCTACCCCATATGTGTGTGGGGGTGATAGTGTATGTTTGTATATGCAGAAGCAAATATAGCTTATTCATCCTCTTCTGCCTCTTAGTCCCTGACTCTGTCTTGATGCACCCGGATAGATTCTTATGAGTCACTAATCTTCTCCATGAGTAATGGTTTTGGGCCAAGATGTGCTCTACAAAGTTTTCTCATTGTTTATTCCTCAATGTTATCGGTCAATCTTTTCCTCTGCCCACTTTTTTTTTTTTTACTTTGCATCTACTGTTCTTTGTAATACAGCTTTGGCAAGGCAACTAGATAGTATTAGTATTGTCATGTATGTATTATGTGTGTGCACAAAAAAAAAAAAAAGAGAGAAAAAAATCATCACGGGCTTATTAGTTGCAATTCTATTATGTTTCAGTCCCGCAGTCCAAGTTCTAGGCCTTTTGGTGGTGTCAATGTAGGTGGGGTGAATCAGGTCAAGGCACAAGGGGATGTGGTGAGTAGCACTTAGTTGTCAAATATATGACAGTGCAATCTGATTTCATCTTAAACTTTATCTCACTTTATGGTGTGTTAAACCATACTCTGGATAGTTGCAGAGCATATAAAAGCATTTTTGACCTCGGAAAATCAGATCCACTTAATGATGAGGTGGATATTGCATTATTTTGTAAAAACAGAGCACTTGTTCGTAACACGTATTGAGATAAAGTAGGTGTTTTTGCAGGAATTCTCATCTGTAGCGTAAACCAGATGTTAGAACTCTCATTCACAGGACTTACGCCACAAAGAAAGTAAGTTAACCTCCAGACTTCCATTCCCACAAAAAGAGAATGTAAGCAAATATCTGGATTTAGTCTGTGCCACAGAAAAAAAAAAAGAAAAATCCACCTCCAGTCTTTTACATCAGCTATAGAAGTGAGATCACTGAACTAAATATCTATGCAGTTACCTTTTAAAATCAAGATAGTCATCTAGAGATGCACAGCCAGAGTTACACAGAGTGGCCAACACTGAGCTGGTTGACACCAACCTACGGGAAGAGAGTCTTAACTTGCAGAGAAAAATGTGATTCTTGCTCAAATCAAGCTCAGCCAGTGAATTAGTTCTGAATCTCAAAGAGTGTCTTTAGTGATAGCAGTTGCTTAATTTTTTTTTAAAACATTGCTTTAAATGATAGCTAGAAACTTCTTGAATCGTAATTCCACCATTTTTAATCAGACTGGTCAAGTGAATGATTTAACGAAATACCAAATGTCACAGGTGATATATAAAAATATACCCAATTTTTCAGGCTTTGATCAAGTGATTTGTCATTTACAAAGTTAATAGTCTTAGGTGATATATGGATAATGGATGAATTATCAACATTTGCTTTATCCATTTACAGGGCGACTTTGATGAAAGTGATTGGGATGAAACAACTGCACCTGACGAGCCTCAGCAGGCTGTCCAGAGGTGAGAGGATGTATGCTGTATCCTGCTATTTATTATCAAAATTTTCCTTGTTACATCTGTCAGTAGTTATAAAACATAGGATGATTTTAGTACATACAGTTCATTTTTCATTTAACTTTATGGCCTCTCCACTTTACAATTCAATTGACTATTGCATCACAGCCAGTTGAAATGAGTCATATGTCCATTTCGCTCCAAGATGAGTTACTGTCACATAAAACCTAAATCAGTCAGTTTCCTGTGGTAGCCAGAGCTTTTCCAGATTGAAGAGATGGGTGACTTTTCAGTTAAAATCAGGACAAAAATCACTGAAAATGAAAAGTTTAGTACATAGACCAATGCGTTCGGCTCACAGTGTCCTAACAAAGTTATGGTCTGTCCCCAAAAGCAATATTTTCTTCCTCAAACATAAATGTTATAGCCTCGGCAAAATACAAACGCCAGTATTGCTCCATCTTCTTCACATTCATCTCTGATTTCTCTGTTTGTGTCCAGTGACTTTTGGCTCATTCTGACTTACTAGTAGACAAATATAAATTATATAGCATACATAATAAGGAAAGAACATTCATCATGTAGGAGTTTGGATTTTTTCAGTTTCAGCAGCTGTAAAACTCACCCATTGTAACCCAGGAAAGACCTCAAAATGTTTCCATTGGGAATTTGGGGAGTGAAAGATGTCTCTTGAAATTTTCTAGCTTCTGACATATTTCTTCTAAAATAGACTTGAAATAACATATAACTGTATGTGCAGAGAAGGTATCATGGAAAGAATGCACGGCAGATAAATTTTAAGAGATACAACTCTGCAGATATGGGCTCGTGCAGAAATATAAATTCACAGATACTTTAGTTTGTTTGACTTCCTTTCATTGAATTTTGTATGTTATTCCCTCCATGAAACTGCCATTTTGGCCATTTCCCTGTTCAACTATTGTTTTGTACCTTGATTGACAGGCGGCCAGCAGCCAGGGGCAGCACTGATGCTTCCAACACGTACGGCACCAGCGCATGGGGGTCATCATCCAAAGCTGCCAGCACTATCAAAGACAGAGACCGACGATCGACGTCGAGGAGTTCCTTTGTTAGCGTTACTGATGTTAGTTCAGATGAAGAAATGAATGTGGACAATCTGTAAAAATAAATCTTTTTTTTTTCCTTAAAAAGTCAGTGAGAGATGGGGAATGGAATGAGGTGGGGGGGATATTAAGTGCAAGTATTTCAGTGTGTGGAGAACCTTCTTTTTTTTTTCATTCAACATAAAAGTCCCTTTCAACTCCGAACATGTTACACTCCAGTGGCTTCTACATCATGATCTTTCCATTTATATTTTTGCTTTCTACAAAAAAATTAGAAACAGTGGTCTAGAACAAGTAATCTTTAATATGTTTTGATCATACGGCAAGTTGATATGTGGTTATAGTGAATAACTTTCTTTAAAAAAAAACTAGCAGATATATTTTCTCTAAATGATGCAATGTTCTATAATCGTTTTAGCATGGTTGTTTTTTGCATCACAAGAAGATTTGAAGTGCTCACCAGCTTGTTGCTGCTATTGCAGAGAGCATGGCTGGTAATGCAAACAAAAAACAAAAAGAATGATGCAGTTACCAGTAGATTTAACATTTAAGCAAAATTGTCCCAATATGTATAAAGCTTTACACATACAGATTTTCAGACCAATATTTTTCATGAACAAATAAATATTAATTTACCTCCTCTATTTGAGGTTTGTGAGTATTCCTGAACATAGCCAAGAAGGGAATGCATTCATTGTTTATCATCTATATATAAAAAAGGAAATCCACCTGGGTTTTTACACAAAGTCTTTATTTATTAAATGATTTATTTCTCTGAGATTTAAATGTTTAAAATAACATAATAATTAATGGCTCTGTTTAAGACTTGGCCATATACCAGTACAAAAAACGTGGCATGTGGCAGAGTCTTATACCCGACCATCAATATGTGGAATTAAAACATTCATATATTTATACAGTGAGTACTTTCCCATATCCATAAAATACCTTGATGACTATTGAAGCAATGCTTTACCTTGCTGTCTATCAGAATAGATGATACTCTTTATATTTTTTAATTTTTACAAAAAGAAAATGGTCATTTTGTTATGAACTTTTGAGCATAACATACAGGCTCAGTTTGATTTTCTAGAATATAATTATTCATAATATCCTGTTGTTTTACTGAATTGATAATAATGATTTTTTCTTTCTTTTTTTTTTTTTTTTTCTAAATTAAGAATGCCTTTATATTTGTCCTGAAAATTTGAAATGGAGCCCTAGATGAAGCTCTTCAGGCTCAGTCTAAGCCTTATCATTCAGTTCTTTGATCATGCTAAGACACAAATTGCCTTTTTAAATTTGCTAAATCGAGTTCAATAGAAATTGAGATTTGTTATTTGCTCAAGGATCAGCCTTTGATTGAATTTATCCATTTCATTGTCTCACCAGCTAAATGAATTCCTCTTCCGTCCAAACAAAGAGAGATTTCTTACATTATACAAAGTTTTGTGTATTTTGAGTCAAAATCTTAAGTGAGAAATGGAAATGCATATGTTCCTAAGTTGTTTTGTACCTTTTTTTTTTTTATGTTATGCTCATAATTACAAGGTTTATCATAATTACCAACATAATTACAAGATTTATCAGTTTCTCATGGGCTGTCTTTTCTTCTGTTGTTCCACAAAATAAACTATAATAGACTTAAAAGTATCACTAAAGTCTAACGATATTGATAACATAATATGGGATAAAAACAAGAATTCTGATGTTTAAAAAATTTATCTGGTCACTTAGAATCATTTGCATTTCCATTTCTTGTCTATAAGTAAGAAAGGGTGACTGCTGTTGTGGTGAAGCATAATGTATATCGTTCTGATTTCAAGAAAATATCAGGTCATTGCTCTATTTTGAGCCGTTTTTTATTCTCAAATGATGTAGTTATTTGTTTCAAAATGAATACATCTCTACATCTTGCATCCGGGTTTATTTACAATTTACTGATGAATTTTGCCAGCACAATATGTTGTTTGTGTTTATTTTTTCAGTCACTCTGTGCTCCTAGTGTATTATACTATTATTATTATAGTGGGAAAATCAGTGATGGATAGAGCTTACCATTCACCACAATCACCTCAGCTGTTTGTAACAGGAATGCAGACTCCAGTTGAAGCAGTGAATGGTCCCAAACATTTTAATGAGTTTGAATTTTGTAGAAAAGGTAAAGTAAAAGTACCATCCCTTGACCCCCAAGAGGGGAAACTGGCTTGGCCATTTCACACCACGTCACTGCAGTTCAGAGCCACTGTACTTCCCCCGATATACATCAGGTACCCGTTTTACAGATGGGTGGGCTGAGGAAAATTGTGTGTTA
>JBCAUA010825981.1:0-14481 GCA_038406235.1 Peronia verruculata
TATTTGTTTTTCTTAAATTATTTTATTAGTTACCGGTCTGACAGTTATATTGTAATTTTATAAAATGAAGATGATGAATATGATGATTGAGGGTCAGAATATGTGTTGAGTGAGGCAGAGTCAGGCTCTGAGATATGGAGATAGAGTATTAATGATGATCAGCCTGGCGCCTTGTCCTCAACAGATATACTATGGAGAGAGACTAGATCCAAAGTAGAAGAAGTAAGGGGAAAGCACAGAAGAAAAGAGGACTTTCAGCAAAGAAATCCAAGTCGGGAGTGCCTTACATAGCCAGTATTAAGATATGACCCAGAAAAAGTCTGGTGCACTGATGCAATGGCTAAACAAACAAACCAAAATAAGTGCTGTATCGGGTGATGAAAAATTGGTCAGGATGAAGGGGATTAGTAATTATCCAGTCTGACAAATAATTTTACAATACTATTGCTTAAATAACTTCCTTCTGTGCTTGAAATGACAAATCACTATCTCTGAACATACATGTATTTGTGACCTCTGAAAAAATCCATAAAATGTGTTGTGGCCCAGAATAAGATAGCATGTCATATGTTGACAAAAAAAATGAAACAACACATTGTAATGTGTAATATTCTATTGTCACATTTTTTCAAAGCAAATCAACATCACATTATTAAATTAAACACAGCTGAATAATGGTATCATTATGTTCCCTGTCGAGTTCGGGAACCTGACAGCTGAATTATGATTTCAATTACTTCATGTAAATTATCTCGAAAAAAAATAATAAAATCTATGAGTTAATACTGACAATACAGAAATAAAATGATCCTCTCTTTATCTACATTGAAGGATCATTTGTCTCACAGCCAGTCGATAATTTTCCCCCAAACTGAATTGCTACTATCAGAGTAATCACTATACACTTACAAATGATGGAAAAAGTTCTGAATGACCTCAGCAGTAGCCAGAGATATTGTAAAGTAGAGAGGCCTCAACACCCAATAAAAAGAAGAGAAAAATTGGCAGAAAAGCACAGCTCAGCACTTATACCTAAAAATCCTGATATTCTTATGATATCTGCCTAAGAGCACTATTTTCTTATCTAGAGATGAATGTTCTTTCTATTCTGAAATATAAAAAAACATTACACACCATCCTCATCACATCAATTCCTGATTTCTCTATTCCAGTCCAGCGCATAATGACTCACTCTCACTGGCCATGAGACATTCAATTCTGTGTAAAACATGAACGTTTATTCAAAATTCCACAGCACAATATCCTGGAGTCAGCTCATTCAACGTCATAGAAATATTTTCAGAATTCTAACGCATTTTATGTATTGGACCTTACAAATACAAGTTTGAAAAATGTATATATTATGTTTTCATCCAAAATTCAATTCAAGAAAGTGACAAATAGACACAGGCCCAGGTAGGTCTCGGACTGTCCCCAAGTGATGTCCCCAAGCCATGTTGTGCTGGTCTGTATCGCAGATGTTTGAAGACACAGCTTGCACCATTCAGGGATACAAAATCAAAGATGGTTTACAAAGCTGCCCATTGCGAGATAAGGTTGTGTACTTCTGATGTAAGTTAGATCCCGACTGCTGGTGGGGTCAAAGTTCAGCATGGAGCCTGGTGCGACAAGGAGAAAGGAAACAAAGAATGCATGCATATATAAAGGCAGAGGCTTCTGCAGTGACTGTGGCATGGAGCAATATATTTTTGTGTCACTAGCAAAAATCTTAAAGCAATGGTTTTCATTAAAGCCAAGAAATAACATAATACATGGAGCTAAAGGCACAAACATAAATATATGTTAACAGCAAAAATGTGGACATCAAAGTATAGCTTTATGCAGATAAGTGTTGAGGAGCAAATTAAAAATTCCTCATCCATCTCACAGTATCATATGAAAAGATGCTGAAGATAACGAAGGCAATACTGTATCTACTAGTATCTTTACTTAAATTTACTGTTTATATGGTATGAGGATCATCTCAGAAGTAAATTTTCATTTCTGATATTTAAAAAAGTTTTTGTTTCAGAACACTGATATTGATACAATACATAAGAAACATCCATCATTACCAATTCATTTGTGCATGTGATGCATTGACCTGTTGAATGAGGTATCAAAGTTCATCCCTATCTGCTAAGTTCATGTTCCATTTTTGTGTTAAATCTTTGTCCCTGAAGTATGCTTTAACACAAAACTAGCAAATTTTTGAGATAGGTAGATGTTGTTGAACATGTACATTATTATACCGATTTAAGAACCATCAAATGTCATGGTTTTATGGCCGTCGATTAAGGTGTCTTCTACTGAAAGTTCTGAAAATTGTTTATAGAAAAGTAGTTTTTTAGTAGATCTAAATAATCTTGGCAACCTAAGTGTTAATTTCTAAGACAAGGTCTTGGACACAGGGGGACAAGATCCGGTGGAATGTGATGGATATTCTGAAGTATTGTACTCTATCATGCCAATAGACCAATCCACACATTGCACTGAATGAACAATGAATGAGCAGTTTAAACTAAGAATTATTGGAATACCATTGACAATTCCCCAGATCTTGCTATCTACAATTTAGATATTTTTCAGAAATATTTTTTTTTAAAATTCTGGACAAAGATTTGACATGTAATAAAAAATAAGCTTGGCTGCAAGAGATGAAATGAGATGCCTGGACAAAGCCACATGAGTCACCTTATATACATTCCATCATATGCACAATGTGTTAACAATGCTGGATGTTTTCTTGTTTAGCTATGCTATGACATTAAATTGTATATTGTACCATTTATCAAGGTTACATCACAGACTGATAGTTACTTTTGAAATGGACCTTGTAAATGTACCACTCTAATGCAACATGTTTCAAATCTGCATGTATTGTAAATTTTAAAAAGGAAGACAAACAAGGAAGCTTTTTTGCAGATTTTAACACCACTACCACCATAGATGTACTAAAAATAGTAAATATGTGCTCTGATGGAGTAAAGTCTGACCATGATCTAACGGTCATATTGTTTGAGCAACCTTGGCAAAAGCCAGAGATATTGCAAAGTAAAGAGCCCTCAGAACCAGATAAAATGAAGAGAAAAATTGGCAGAAAAGCAAAATTCAGCACTTTTATCCACATATGCCTCAAAAATCCTGATATTCTTATGATACGCGCTTTAGAGCAATACTGTCTTATCCACAGATGAATGCTCTTTCACTTTCTGCAATAAAAAAAAAAATAATAATAATAATAAACAGATCATCCTCATGACATCAAGCCCTGAAATCTCTGTTCCAGTCCAGTGCCTTATGACTCATTCTCACCGGCTGTGAGACATTCAATTCTGTGTAAAATATGAATGCTTATTCAAAATTCCACAGCACAATAGTCTGCTCATTCCAGGTCACAAAAAATATTTTCATAATTCTAATGCATTTTATAATGTGTCTCATCTTTATAAAACTGGCTAATGTGGATGTCTTCAATATTTTCCAGTAATAGAAATAATTCATTACCTATATTCTGGAAAGAAGTTGAGAAGCTTGCCTCGCAGGTGCAACAAAACCAATGCTTCAATGCACTGATCTTGACAGTGATCAAGTGCCCATGCTGTTTATCACAGTGGTATCTGCTCTTATTTGATTGTGAATGAAGCAGCTTGTTTTTGAAAAGGCTTAAGGTTAAGCCAGCAAAGGCATCGGCTAGCACTCGATAAGCAGTACTGTCTACCACATTATTGCTCTCCAGTTTAGAGAGAATGGCTTTCAAAGACTTGCATTACTTCTTCTTGAGCCATATCATCTGCTGGGCAGGACAAAAGCTGACCTTTGCACAACAAAAGCTGACCTTACTTTACTTGCTTCAGCTCCTGAGACTGTGTCTTTGGAGCAGCCATTGAGGCTATGACTGAAAGCCCTCAAGATGTCAGTTGGAGATGGTTTTACATCAACTATCCTCTGCACAGGCCTGAGGGGATTTCAGATCAACAACTTCTGGGACTTGATCTTAGATTGGAGGTGAGCATGGATGTCAAAGACAGCAAGCACTACAGTTTTGCTATGGATGAGTCAAAAACCTAATTGTCGAAGTTATTTCAGAAAATGAATCTGATTTAGTCTTCTTGTCTAGCGGCAACTATCCACTGCTTAGGGAAGTTCTCTACAGAAAGAAGAATAGATCAGAAGGTAATCTGTCTCCCTCTTAACCACTTTTCTCTGCTGATGATTTGTGCGGCCTCATGCAGCACAATTTCCTGGCATCTCCCCCAGTCTCTTGAAGACTTGAAAGAAAAAATTACAAATGCTTTTCGCAAATACAAAAATACAACTTTTATTCTAACTTTTACTGTGTGTATGTTCCCTGCAGAGATAAAGAATAACCGACAGAACGGAGGCACTTCCCCCCATTCTGCTGCAACACAAACTGCTGACTTTCTAGCATACTGGTTAACCTGTTTACAGCTGAGCAGAACGCTCTTACTTGCTTCAGCGGGTCCCAGTGGACCACGTAGTTAATTAAGGTTAACCCTGGCAGGGAAATGAGCTCTTAGGCTATGAGGAAGGCATGCTAATTGCCCTGGCTTAATGAGTGAGTGCTTAAGTCACTGTTACATACACCAACTTAAGTGTGCAAGAAATATGTTCCCACTGAGCAAGCTTCTGGTTATTCTTACTCTTTGTGACTCTTTGTCGGTGGCCCACACTGATCAAACAAAATGGCGGAAGGCATATGCATATACCTCACCCTCAGTTTGTGCACCTGCTGAGCACATAATCTAGCCGTTTCAGTATTCTGTGGCTTAAACTACTAAACTGTCATTGAAGTCGGCATATAACAAACAACAGAATGGAAGCAGACAATGAGCAAGAGACAAGATACAGCTGGATGTGAGTAATAAAACTGCGAAAAGGGGACAAAAGCATAAACATGCCATCACTAAGTAAAGATTGCTGCTGCATTTTTTCCTTTACTATCTTTACTTTTGCGACCAATTCACCACTGTTTAATGTCACAAAAAAATAAACAAATAAATAAATAAATAAAAATGTGCAAACCTACAAGTAAAACATATACTAATAGTAAACTGTGAGGTTATTAAAGTGATTTATTTTTAACATTAAGCACCAAATATTCAGATATTTTATCATGTACATTGATAAACATCTTTACATTGTGAGAGCTGCCATTCAAGATGATTGAAAGCTTCAAGCCAATGTCGAACACTTTTACTGAATACTTTTTTAAAAGCAGTCAGTAAATCAACTCTGCCTTTCACCCCACATTTCAGGAGGATGTGAAATGTGGATCTAGGCTCTCTTCAGTAATTTGAATCCCACAGCCACATCACTATGATCATCATACAAATTTCAGAAACTAGTATCATTATAATGTTCTGAAATCGTTCTACTTTTTTAGGATTGAAAAGCTGCATATACAATAAAATAAACAATGATATTGTGTAAAATACAGGCACTCTAGGAAATAAACAATTAAATATTAATAACATTAATAACAAATAACAACAAATTATTGCTGTATTCAACATGAAAGTAGCAATTTCTTTTAAGATGATATAGTTCACATCCTGTGAGAAAATACACGTAGGTGATCAATTTATCAAAAAAAAAAAGGAAGAAAGACGAGAAAGTATTTTCTAAATTATTGGGCTGCCAGTTGGGAACCTTTGGTATCACTGCATTTAACTACTGAACACCGTTAATGATTTCAAGAACTGTGCCTTTTTCACCTTCTTCATGCTGACAACTCACAAGCAAATTCTGATTTTATGTGAACATTTTGATTTAATATTCGTAAGGCATTCTTTTTTAATCAATGAAGGGATCGAAGGCCTCCACTGATAACATTTGATTGTAGCGAGTCCTGTGATTGCGGCAGTGAAAGAAATGAGAATGGGATCCCCAAATATTTTATTACGGGGACAACAATGAATGTAAAAGACATCATGCTGGAAAGAAACCTTTAAATTTTAGGGTTTGCGTTGGAAAAAGAAAGTGACAAACTCCCATGAGAAATCCGGCAGTGGATCGACTACAATATGGCAATCCTTCTCTCATAAGAGTGAGGAAGAAAACTATCAATACAGACAATAACAGTAGCAAACTCTGAAAGTTCAAAATTACCTGAAGTTTAATTTTTGTCTTTAAATATCCTTTGGAAACATGTTTCATTATGCCTTTATATGATGAAAGTTTATAGGGTGGGACTATGATATATGGCATTGGTGAAAAGATGCACGTCTGTTTCCTGGCAGACCTGACACGCACAATACCATTGAAAGCAAAGCAGAGCAAACTGACTAAGTGTGGATTTGCCCCAGAGCCTGTAATTTGGTGTCGCTTCTTGGGACCATGAAACATCCATGTCTGGTTATATGTCTTTGGAGTCAAAGCTGATTTTAAACATCTAATAATTATTCAAAGCCAAATGAATTTTTGTCTCTTTCTTAAAGTAATAGTTTGTGATTTACATGGTTTGCAACTGCTACCGTCAATATGATAGGCAGTAAATAAAACTAAAGAATTCTGAAACCACAGATATGAGAAAATATGCTACTATGCAAAGGCATCATGTAGATGCAGTTCTATGGATACAAAAATTATCTATGATAATAAAAATTTTTTTTTTTTTTAAACTGAATTTTGTTTTAAAGATTTCACACACACAATTTTCACATTCTTTTGATGCTTATTTTTACAATAATCAAACTGCCTTTTGAGTACATGTTAAATGGGAAAGGAGACATTGACATGCACAAGACACAGACATGGTAAGACTGCATGAATGTCTAGGATACCATAATTGCTATCCTTAGGTCTCAGAGCATTAGAGATCTCTTACTTTTTTAGTCCCAAACATTTTGAGGTTTTCATGTCAAATGCATGTTTTACCTGATGGATTTTTTTTTCTTCTGCTTTATAACATGAACAACACTAATTTGATCAAAATTAAATAAGATGCACCATCTGTTAAGAAATTCTATCAGCAATATTTACTTGCACACTGACAAATATCAATAATTATTATTCTTTCACCAAACAATGAGGTTAGCAAACTTTAAAAAAAAAAATAAAAAAATTGATAACTTCACTGTGAAAAATACAAGTGATCAAATTAACTGCATCTATCAAAACTGCCTACCCTCATTGTTGATTTTGAGTCAGATATCTCCCATTCACAACTATTTCAAAAGACGAATAAGTAAAAATAAACATGTGAGTTAAACAAAGTGCTTCAGAAAATTTGTCAACATGTACTGCAATAAGCACTAGCAGTACAGTTCACTTAAAGTCAACCCTCATAATGTAAATTTTTGCTTGTAGTCAACTCCTCGTGGCAGTCATATTATTGTTTCTTTTATATCTCTGTATAGATTAGAGTCAACCTCGGTTAAAGTAAACAAAAATAGTTTGGGGTTCCAAGGGATCAACTGTAAACAAAGTGTTCTGTAAAGTAAACTGTATTCAAAGAAAAAAAATTATGGAGAAGGACATTTCACCAGAATATGGTGACATATGAAAGACCAGGTAACCGATATACAATTTCAAACATTTATATATGAACACAGACCAAAATGTCTTGTTTTAACATAATTAAGAATTTATTTTATGTTTAATATAGTCCCATCTGAATGTGGTATTTATTTTCTCTCCTTATACAAGGGCAGGGGACTTTGCAATGCAAAATTCAAAGCAACATACTGTATAAGGCTTCAACATGAAATGAAAAGTCATGCACGGGAGATGGAGATAAGTCGAAACGAACCAAATAGTCTATCACAGGATAAGGGCACATGGTTGCATTTTTCATTCTCAAGTGAAAGAAAGCATTTCAAAGGCCACTGCTGAATGATATCGATCCCTTGGAGGCAGGTGAAACATTGAGAACAAAAAAAAAAAAAAAAGGAGGGGAACTGTAAATACAGGGAAACAAATCTTCATGCAGGTGCCATTTGAAGCCTACTTTTTACGACAGCCTCTGTCCTCTGGCTGTAGATGGAGGAGATTTGAAATGAACACCCTGAAGATCCGACTGAAATCATCAATCAGGCTGAAGTCCAAATGGTCCCAATCATCTGTCATCTTGTGCCAGACAGTGGGGAACGGAGTGGAGATTAAGTGCAAAATGTCCACACCTGTCACAGGAGGAATTAAAAGTAATAATATGTTCAATGACACTGAAAATAAAATAAAATGGAGTGAACAGAAACAAATTTAAATGGTAGCAAATTTTATAACAACTTTTATTGGTACATAATTATATCTTTGGTTTTTTTTTATTGTTGATTATGAAACCGGACTAATAAAAGACATTTAAGATGCATGGACAATGGATGATATATTTACAATATAGTATGGAGACAAAAAATCAGATTTAAAAAATAACACCAAAAGGATCAGAAAGAACATACACAGGGATGAAACCAAGTACAGCAGAGAGACTGACTTGATCAGTTCTTGGGGACAATGTGACAACAGCAATGACAACAAGAAAATGCAGGTTATAGAAAGCCAGTGACTGCCATGCATCAGAATATGACATAGTGATGATGTGGCGGCAAATAATGACAATCCAGAAGATATGCATGTTTCTTAACCGCTTCAATGCAATGCAAATTTTGCAGTCCTGTGCTAAAAACCAGTTATACTCTCAGTCTCCCTCCCTCAGTCCAGTGCTAACCCCCCATCTGCACTCAGTCCTGTCAAACTGCATCTAATTCTCAAATTTCCCACAGGCAATCAAAAGCATTGACTGTTATTCAATGTTACTATTTGTTACACAAACAAGCAATTTATAAGTCTGATCTGGGTCCTAATCACCAATGACTTGTGGCATCTACCAAAAGACGCTGCATACATCGTATGTGCAGTGAAATCCGCGCCCCTATTTTTCCCCGCACCTAGGGGAATCCCCTTCTGATCTCGCGAGAGTGATTAATACCTAACTTGAATACAGGAACGGGATTTCACAAGATTTAGGCTGAGTAGCCAAAAATAGAGGTGCGGATTTCGCAGCACATAGTATAAATGAAGTGGGCAGAACAAAAGATCAAAGGAGAAAAGTGAGTGACTGGTGGGGGCTGACTGTGGACATGCCTTGTAATGTTTTTAGAGAGTGACTTTTTAAGAGCACCTCATTCTTTTGTTAAGAGTAAAGTGGTTAAGATGACACTCATTCAAATTTTCAGCGCTAAATCCTTATTGCTGATAAGAAATCAAGATGTTAGTTAATTCAAATTATAAGAGTGGTCAGCGTCACTCATTTATTAAACTGGCTGATTTACTTTGATGACTAAGTTTCTCGTCTACATTGAAATACATACCTTTATGCAAAAATGGTATATGGTCATCCTCAATACCTCCCCATCCTCCCCTGGTATTAAATATGGGTCCTGGGTGTTTTCCTGTTAAGTAGTTGTTGCTTCTCAAATGGTTTTCTGTGGGATAGCAGAGAAACGTTAATGCTTATGAGAACAGATAAAATAAGATAAGATAAATGAGATTATCTTTATTTGTCCTGAAAAAAAAAAAGAAATATCATTCACAGCTGATGAGACACAGTATTATGCAAGATATATTAAAATTCACACGCATATAGGCAAACATATTGCAAATAACATCAGAATAACGAAGACTCGACAATATCACTGTAACTTGGTGAGCATTTTGCTGAGGGCAGAAATGAATTTCTGTAAAGACTCTTGACTTCATTTTGACATGCAGCAAACGTCAAGTTTTTTTTTTAGATTATTTCAGTTTCAGCATCAATGTATAAAGCATGCTCCTGCCCTATTCAACACAAAGCCCACTTGTCTCCTCACCTTCCCCAATACTCATGTCTTTAAATCTGATATATGAGTCTAACATCATTTTAGTGAGTGTAAACCTGATTGTTTTTAGGATAATTAAATGAAATTTTCACTACCATATACATAAAAAAAACTACACCATTCTGATATTTTGAATGGACTGGATTTCTTACAGTTATCCTCTGTAACATTTTCCCTTACAATATAGAAGTCCTGAACCTTTTTCAGCATATTCATGCACGGTGTACCCCATAACTTTGCGAAAATATAAGTAACTTAGAAAATATGTACCCAATGGCTTTAGAGGAAAATATAACTAGGTGCAGAGCAATGCTACATGTCAAAAGCAAGCACTGTCACAAATCATATCGCATAGGCATAGGCCTCATCAGTCTCTAGAAGCATTGATATAAGAGAAGTTAACTACTGTCTTTATTGTTCAGATGATATGAACCATTTCTTATATTTTAATTAATGAAAGTATTAAAATACCACCCAGAATGATAAAATTATTAACATCAGTGTAAATGCTACACAACAAGTCAACCACTACCGCATTAAAATAAAGTTATAATCTCCATTTAATTCATATTCATTAGATTCATAAACTAATTTCATACTGTAATTTCTCTTGTGAAGGTGATGGTGAGCAATGAGTAAAAATACAGAACTTATTTCCTATGATGAATAACTGGTAATCAATGCAAATTATAAGCTTTTATTACCACAACACTACATGAAGAAATACTCTGGCACTACAAAATAATATACAATATCATCTTCTGAAGCATGCTACTTGAATACTTAATTGATCATTAATTGATGATTTATAAGCTGCAATGGATATTAAATCAAATATCACCTCTGTGGCTGACAGAAATAATCAAATAATATTTCACCTGTTTTTACTAGTTGATCAAACAGATCAGAAGTTTGGTGGAAGTGGCTCACAAAACGGGTATCTCTGGTTCCAATAAGATCTAGAAGAATGAGTTCACGCTGAGGACGAAATCAGTATCGTGAGCATTTCAGTTATACACTGCTGCACAACAGTGTATCTTTAAACAGGCACATAATCAGAGTGCCATTCTGTAACCATTATTCCATGACAAATATTATACTTCATTCATAATTGTAAATTAAAATCGGCAATTGCCTATTTGCCGAAAAAAGAAAAAGAAGAAAAACAAAAAAAAAGAAGGCTCATTAATGATATTATTATAGCTGTTTCATCACTTTGTGTGCGACCAAAATTTTTCCAATATTTTCATTTCAAATCATCTTTCAATTTTTGATGATTTTTAAAAAATATTTGGTAAAAATTGACTTGAACTTGCAAAGCTTTTATCTTGTCTATCTTACTATAAACAAATCTCATACCATGTTATAAAGAAAAAAAAGAGTTAAAGACATGGAAGAAGCCATAGTTGGAATAACACATTGCCAAATACCAGTGCCAGCGTGTATGATGACATACTGAGTGCAATGCTTGAAAATTAGTTAAAACTGTACAAAGATATACCCTAGTCATTTAAAATTACTTGCAATCAGGCACTTTCACGTCAAAAACAGTAAAGATGTGTAATAGTTTACAAACTATAGATTGAACCTACTATCTGACTGAGTTTGGACTTGCTGGATTCATCAGTCTCCTTCTCCCACTTATTGGCTAAATGACGAGCACCATAGATTGAATCTGTGGCTGTCCAATCTTTAAAGGCTTCCTCTCCATCAAAGAACACCAGTTGCAAGGTCAAGTCTTTAGCCTTGGGGACATACAGGAAATTACGTTTAATTGTAATGAGATATATTTATCTACCTTGGTTTTATATTGCTCAACTAGGTGACATGTATTTGGTGTAAAATTTTTCAGGTGAAGATTGTGATAAAACAACATGTCAAGATATTTTCATGGTCTATCAAATACAATTATGTAGACGAAATCCTCAATGACATCTCACGCATTTCATCCGGTCATCAGAAAAATACATCATGCCTACGCTGAAAAAAAAAAAAAAATAAGGAAAGAACAAATTCAACCTGGCTTCATTAATACAGTTATGAATTGGTAAAGAGAATGGATCACATAAGTTATGAATCCCACAAAGAATTTTGGCCTGGCCCTTCATCTATCAAAGTACTTTTGAAATTCAATTCAAATGTCAGGAAAAACATCTGTGAACTGTCTGTAGAGACACTAAAGAATGAAATATTATAATTCATGTCACATAAAGCAGAATTCAGAAGATAGGTACTTATAAGCAATTACAATAGCAATTTACACTAACCGAACTTTTATCTTTAGGTCCTTTGTCCAATAAACACTGCAGCTGTCTGACTGTTTCTAGTATTATTGCACAGGGCACAGCTGAATCTGTGGCAGCCACAAATCTTTCAAAGACAAATCAATGAATGGTGTTAGTGATAATTTCATCAGACAGAAATTTTATCAAATCAAGAGGGATCAAGAAATTACATTTTTCCTTTACTGGGAAGAACTACAAACTGATCTTAGCTGAGCCTAATATCATTCATTGAAGAGATTGTCTATCCAGAACCACAAACTGGTTACATTTCTGAAACTGCCTTTTGTATATATCTCACTGATTCCTTTGATGAAAATGTAATTAATTTAATTTACAGGTCATGTCTGCCATAACCTTCTGAAAAAGAAAAAAACAACAAAAATCAGAATGAATTTTAAAAAAGAAAAGGCCTTGACAATATAAGGCACATGATTCTGACATATTTTTAAAGTACTTTTTCCCTTATATTATTCACAACACTGATATCATGATAGTGAAGTATTGTATCATAAAGCATTCTCATCCTGTAATAAAATTAACAATAAGGCAGTCATGTTCCATGCTGTACAGACTATAAAGAACAAAAATGCAATAAAATGAGGCCAGTTTACCATCATATTCATTCAAATTTGCAATATAGGGCTGGACATACTTTGTTATATATTATCATTTAAAAGTCTGCGAATGGATCACAAAATTAACAAAACCTTTCACATTTGTCTAATTCTAATATGATAAAATTTATTTCTTTTATTTGCACTGACACTGAAGTTAAACATGCATGTTGTAACAGATATGTCAATAAATCTTTTCATGGGAGTAAGTGCAACTCACTTTCCACTAGCAAAGTATTTGGAGTCAAAATGGCATGCGAGCACCACTTTTACTGGCTTTGATGGATCATAAGTAGCAATGATGTTAGTAAATTCTTTCTCTCCATATGGCGTCGAGTCTTTGAATCGGTCCTCCTCTACGTGCCATCCAAAAGCTCTCAGGAGCAATGTGATATGCTTGAAATAATGGTAAATTTCAATCATGCATAGTTTATAAAATTTTTTTAAAAAAAGGAAATTTTTGTACAACAGAAAGCAAAGACATTACTGATACTTGTATCACTCTTATCACATCAAAATAAAATTAATCACTGTCAATATAAGTATGAGGCACCAGTACTGTGTTATATCACACTGAGTCCTGATAAGAAATGTTACAGCATTAGCTCTACATTTAGCAGCAAATGAAATCAGACTCCAAACTATTCCTGTTATGTGAGTCAATGAGAAAAGCAAATATCTTCACACAAACTTACACATTAAAGACCAAATAAAATTTGAGAAAAATAATGTTTGTGAGCGACACAGCATTTTGTAGCATTCTCTATCAATCTCTGGTCATTACTCTCCTAAAAATTCACTGCAATAGTTACCTGTTGAACAGCTTTATTCCCTTTACTGCCAGAAACTCTTTCAATCATTATAGGCTGAAGAATATCTGATTTGAATCTTTCCATTTGTGTCATCTCTTGTGTGAGGAAGTCCAGGGCCGAGTCTTTTGTAACCCAACGAAAAGTTCGAGTTGCTGCCTGGAATAGAGGAGAAAAAAAAAAAAAAACAGAAAAATAATAAAAAATAAAAACAGGTCACAGAAATAATTCTTTCTTTTCTTAAAGCTGAAGGGAAAATATTCTCTGGTTACAATTCGATGGGCAATTTGCAAATGACCCTACTTCTAATCAAATGGTATGATTCTTTCCAGTAAATCTCAATCTTTTCAGCTGTACTGATTGGTGATTTCACAAGTAAATAATGTTGATAGATAAAGGAACAATTTGTAATATAACATTATGCATGATCTCACAGCAATTTTACCCCTTTCTGAAAAGCAACAGCATTATTAATTTCTTGTAAATGAGGATCGCTTATAAGCTAAAAGGACATGAAAAGTGGCCTAAACACTGTAATTAATTAGCAGATCTCAATACAAGAAAGTTTCTGTCGGTTTTTGTCTTTTCATGACGAGGACTTGATTGGAATCAGGGGAATATTTACGCGATATGTTAGCAGAAGTGTTATGACCAGTTACGATTTTTTAAGCCAGGAACTAATTCACTGTGCACAGAAAATGATCTGAAGGTCTGACCTCTTTTCACTATTCCTTCTCCTTTCTCAGCTTCACCTATTCCTATCCTCAGACTGGTGGCAAAGATACTAAATGCTGCACCCAGTCAGTCCCTTCAAAATTTCAAGCTGCGTTTGTTTAGCAAATTGATCTACACACTACAGGCCCATTCCATGTTACGTGTGTCACCGTACTGGCACTAGTTTTTACTCATTTATAGTCATCTATTTAAACATAAA
>JBCAUA010825992.1:1698-14478 GCA_038406235.1 Peronia verruculata
TGTGGTGATAAATCAACATGAGAGGTGATGCCATTTAAAGCAATCGTTTTCAAGTTAGATTAACTAACGAATTTAGCCTCCCTACCCCAGAGCTATGTATTGGCTACACGATCTCCTCCTTCCTCTTTTTCTTATCCTCTCTCTTTCTTTCTCTCTCTCCACGTTTCTGTTCCTCTTCTCCTCATCTTTGTTTTTCTTTATGTTTCGTTTCTTTCCCTTTTCGTCCCTCCTCCCCTTTCTCTCTCTCCATACTTCTTTCTTCTTGTCCCCTTCTTTCTCTCTCTCTCCCCATTCCTTCTCTCTCTCTTCATGCTCCTCTTCCCCCTCCTGTCTCTCAATGTTTCTGTTTCCTCTCTCTATCCTTCTTTCTTCCTCTCTTTCTCTCTATTCTTCTCTCTCTCTCTACCTCTCCCCTTTCACTATACCGCTCCTTACTTTTTCCCTCCACCCCACACCCCCACCCCCTCTTTCTCCATGTTAAAAAGATGGCGGAGGGGGGAGCAATTTTACAAATCTTGTTGTTGTCTATATTCTATATTGACTTAGTATCTTTGATTAGACTGAATGAGAGAGAGAGAACAAAAAAAAAAAAAAACAAAACAAAAACGGGTGCACTGTGCTAGCCCCCACTATGATCTTTGGCAAAGCCACATCTAATTAACCACTGCCGTCCCTTCTCAGCCATGATAACTTGTGGTTGCCTTCGTCTCAAGGAAGAGACAGAAGATCTAGTTTATGACCGGCCATCCACTTTGCCGGCTGGTCGATAATTACTCGTATGTTGACATAAGGATACTGGAGCATTGTGATCATCCCTGTTGCTAATCCGCCCTCAGTCCCCCGTTTCGAGTCGTAGATGAATACCAATACCGATCTTGAGCGTTGCTACAGATCTACAGCGAAGTATGTGCCGTTAAGGCCCCAACACAAACAAACAAACAAACAAACGAAAAAGAATCGTTGGTGCGGGTGGGGCGGAGGGGGAGGGGGGGGGAGGAAGAAGAGACTGCTACACCCGTACTTTTGATCTCTGGAAAGTTCCATAAGTCGAGACATAATAATGCTGGTTCCAATGTCTGTAAAAACTCAATAACTATCTGAGAGATCCGGTGTTGGGAATTAGATGAGTTTATAGACTCAGGCCCCGTTTTCTGCACAAGAGTTCATACGACCGAGTTCACCACCACTACCACTACCAAAACAACAACAACAAAGTCAACAACAACAACAACAAAAGATAAAATTATAACAATATAACAAAATGTTTTCTTTATAATATAAAACATGGGTTGAAAACATGCCTCTTTTCTTGCTTGTTCTGTCTGTGTGTGGTTTTCTCTCTTTTTCTTCTTTGTTGTTGTTGTTTGGTGTTTATTTTGGGGGGGGGGGGGATTGTTTTGTTTTTGTTTTTGCTTTTGCTTGCTTGCGTGTTTGTTGTTGTTTTTGTGTTGTAACGGCGATGATAACATAACTGAACCCGAATACCGCCTGCAGGTGGGAGCAGGGAAGGTACCGGGCCCCGCAGAACAGAAGAATATAATCATATAATATGTAAAATGTTAATTATAATCTTCCACCTACTTTAAATTTTGTTTCATTAACAAAAACAAACAAACAAAAACAAAAAGCACAAAAAAAAAAAAGATAGCAGTTATATTAAATTTTATATAGGGATATGTATTGGCATCAAAATCTTTTAGTGTTCGCGGCTTGTTTGATGGGTTTAAATCAGGCATTGTCTGTCCGGTCTGGACATCTTTTTCTTTCTGTTCTTTTCTCTCTCTTTTTTTTTTCTCTCTCTCTCTCTTTCTCGCTCCCTTCGTCACAACATCTTGCCACTTTCTCTACTTGCATTCCGTCTTCTCCATAATTGATAAGCATGATACGTTTAAATTGAACAATCAAGCGAGTTCCTCATTATTTTCCTCATTATAATGGCAATGAGCGACCTAACAGCAAGGTCTAATTTTTTTTACAATATGCACCTAACTCAATGGCTTGTTTGCAAAAGCTATTTCATAGACATCATCAACAAAACAAAACAATGCAAGTATGTCATCTACAACGAATTGAATATCAGCTCTTAAATACATTAAGATTTGACGAACCTGTTTTTAACTGGTGCTGTCCTGTTTATAGACCACAATAAACTGGTATGTAACAATTGAAAAGCTTACAATGAGAGCAAGGATGTTTAAGAATGCGGAAGTTGTGATTATTTTCTGTTTACTTCCGGGATACTAACGCATGCGCAGTACCATTAGAGCGAAGGATCCCGTCAAATCAACATAGGCCCACCAAAACTGGATTTTTTTATGCTATGAAGTAAAACGGTTCGGCCGTGGCATTGGAAGTTTGTGTCCTTCACGTAATGTAGGGACACTGACATTTCGTATTGTATTATTTACCAATGATTAGAAGTCTACCTGATCAAGAAATCACAATCATATCATCTTGAGCAGTCAGGAAAATGGCCGCCGCCGCCCCGCCACAGCCGGACAGTGTGTCGCACGTCTCCGAAGCTCTCAGTGGACATGCGACAGATGAATTTGATGGCGAAGGTATGTAATTAATTTTACTTTACAAAACTTATACTGTCATGTTTTGTTCAATATGAAACTGCACAGCAGTGTCGATAACCGACAAACGGCACCTTGATATCAATGCAACAGGATATCGAGACTTTTGAAGGGGGGAGTGTCCCCCTGACTGCTGACTGAGTCCTGACAGTGACAATGTCATTTTTGTTGTTCTTGATCCATACATGATCATTGCAACAATTCATCATTGCAAACATGGCCAGAGCTATAAAGGTAACAACAGATTATATTGATTATGCTTTAGCCACAACTAGGGTTGAAAAATTGACTTAAGCACTGTGTAGCCTATAGGCCTACTAGTGTACTAGACTAGATTTAGACTATACCGTCAACAAGAAAATTAAATGATTTTGTTAAGACTCTAAATTAGAATAGATCTAGATCTAAATTACCATTGGTTATGTGCTGAAGAGCTGCACCAAAAGAAAAAGAAATGTTACAATTCTTTACAGATTCATTTGATCTTTTCTGTGAGTGTGAAGATGAATGAATAGCTTGAATTTGTTTCATCCTGTCCTGTGGCTTCATGATTGCATCTGCAATCCCAAATGGGGATTTAATCTCCGGGATCGTGCTTTCTTTTCATTGATTTTTGTTTCTTGAGGGCAGCCTGATGTGTTTTTCTGTAAGACATGACAACTTTTTGGATTGGTGCACATTCAGCTTTACTTCAGATCACTGAGGAAGGGAAATATTTTAAAAAAAAAAGAAAAAGAAATAAGATCACCGAAAAGTCATTTTCCATAAAAATCAAATCATAGTAGACCTTATTTTCTGCAGAATGTCGCAATTGTGCATAGCTGAAAACAGGAGGAGCAACAAAGAGTAGCCTGACGATTTATGAGAATGGGAGAGATACATTCCCAGCGACACTTTTCTATTTTTGTTTGAATTTATTTTTGGGGGGGGGGTGGGGGTGGTATTCTTTTTTTCCTTGGCCCCTCTTGTGGGGAGGGACCTACTATCCAGTCCTAGCCCGTACTGAAGCAATATTGGATCTTGTCCTTGTCTCAATCTTACATCAGCACAGTACTACAAGCAAGGCATGCTGAAACAGACATATTTGCATGTGTATAATTGTACACTCTTTTGTAAGAGGAATTGGAAATGTGTTAACCCTTTCGTGTATGCACTAATCAGCAGCAGTCTTATGTTCAACTTCCTGCGCACTGTGGCAGCCGGGTGTGTTTACATTTTTCTGACCTCTGGTCAGCTGATGCTCAGTGATTGAAGATAGTCAGTCAATTTTTTTTTTTTTTTTTTCAGTTTGGCCTGTTTGTTAAATAACGAAGGATAAATGATTTAGCTACTGTTTCTATCATTCTTATCAGCGATTTATTTTAATACTCAATGCAATATATAAAAAGAAGCAGAAATTGAGAGACAGAGTGAGGGAGAGAGAGAGATACGAGAGAAAGAGGAAAAAAAAAAAGGACATTAGATATTACTAGTTTTTAAAGAGTAAAATAGTAGGAATAAGCAAATTTCACTTTTATCCAAGTATCTGCCCGACTATTTGCTTTCTTACTCAAGGCATATAACTTAGATCTACATCTACAGCGTGATCGATAGCTGATCCATGTCTAGATCTAGGTTAGATCGCCTCCTAGTTCAAAATAGATCTTATGCATATTTTAAGATTTATTGGTGTTTTGCCTGTCATCCAAATCTAGATCTAATCCAGTATTAATGCGAGATTCCTAACTACACACTGTGTCACTTTCGTAGAATCTAGCAAATGAGTTCAAAAGCGAATGAACGAGACAGCAAGAGCACAGTGGTGATCAAAGAGGCAGAAGGAACAGTTTTGTGCCGCTGACCAATATACCGTACAACACTCTGTGTAGCTAGCTGCCTCAAAACATGCGCTACCAGACCCTAGGTGTCACGACACCTCATTTGATTCAACAATGAGATTCCTTTCTATTATTAGATCACAAATATTTTATCAATCACCAATGACAGCCCACCAAAAAATGGGTGTTTCCTGTGTCTGTTTCTGTTGTTTCCTGTGTCTGTTTCTGTTGGTCGGAACAGTAACAGTGCTGTAGACCGAGTGTCAATTTCTGTCACTCTAAACTGTAGGCGGTGATCTAGGGCATGTCAGTTTAAACACAAAAGGGTTAAAGAAGTCTGTAATTTATGTTATGTGTGAAATGATACAGTCAACAAAAAAAAAAAAATTTTTTTTGTTTTGTTTACATGACATGATCAAGCTTTCTCTATTACACATAATGTAAGGCAAAAATATTTTATCTACCTTTTCCCATGTGTGGTGGTAGAACTGTTAGATCCATCTTGTCGTGAAGGGGGTTCAAGCCCATCAGATTAATGTCTTCATCATCAGCATCTCCATTAGCAGGCTCCCTATGAAAATGTTAACCCATTGAACCCTGCAGCCCAGTAGACCGGGCTGACATACTAACTCTAGTCCTGCACATTCACTTTGGTTTATAATCTATCTAATTGGTAGTTGGGGGCCAAGGACATTTAGGACTACAGTGATTACAAATTTCTGCGCCCAAGATCGTGTTTGAGGTTTATGCTTACAAAAATTGAACATGAAACGAGAAATGTGCATTCTTGACCCAGAAGGCCAGGGACAGGGTTTTTATTTTCAGGCACAGGTGACCAGGGTTCAAATGGTTAACTGATGACAGTTTCTTCCCTTCTTTGTAGTGAGACTTGTTTGCGGCAGGCCTACATCATGTAGGACCAGTGAAGGGACGAATGGGGTGGCACAGAGGATGAATCAAATGACATTGTGCAGATATTTTGTTCCCTGTCCCATCCTTGCCTCAACCTGGGATACTTTGATCACGTGAGGCAAGAAAACTTGACAGTATTGTGCATATGATGGGAGGGGGGTAGAAGGTGTGGGAAAGGGGATAGGGAAGGTGTGCATTGTCATTACGTCAATATGATATATTAAGGGAAAGTCAAGTTTCAGTGATTCTTAATCATGTTCAGTAAATCCCCTTGAGAAATGGAAGAAAAAAACAGGTATGTAAAAATGCTTTCAGTTGAATGACGTCATGAAGTTTGGACAACCGATATGCCCGCCTTGACTTTCAGATACTGAGGTTCCCTATTAAATGAGCTATCACCTCTAAATTTTACCTAGTTGGCACTTTTACCTAGTTCTGTACTTTCCCAAACCCCTTAAATGAACAATCACCTCTAAATTTTATTGAGTTGGCAGTGCAGTAATTAATGAGTGACGACTCGACACCCCCCCATTCAAATCAGTGTCAACAATCTTCATTGCTCTCATCACCATTATCATAACTGACGGTATACCATGCTGCTCTGTGAACCATTTAGAATTGGAGGTCAACAGCAGGTCCAAGGTGGTGGCGAAGCTCCAGCAGCGACAGAAGCAGCTGCTCAAGAGGCTCAGGAATGCCGGGGGCACCATGTTCTTGCTGTACTTCCCCATCAACCCTGTCCTCCACTTCCCCTTCTGTCTGGCTCCATGTCTGACTGTCACAGCTCCTGCTGCGCCCGACTCATTTCATGGCATTGCCGAAGGTTTGGGCCGGTTCACATGGAATTGGCGTTCAGTGCAGACTTTGCTGCCCTTTGTTTGATCATTGGTCAGTTTTGACCTGATGTTGTCTTTCTTCAAAAGGGAATCAGACCCTGTCCACTTGCTAATTCAGTGAAGTAGAGCTGTCAAAATTGAACTTCAGGGACATCAACCTTTACCTTGTTGAAGCTTTATGTGTTTTTCTTCTGTGCTTGAACCTGTCTAGTGTTGAGTGAACTAACATTTGTATGTAAGTGTGTATATGTGAAAATATGTGTGTCACAAGGCAGGTGCTATGGTGCACTGAGGCTGAAAACTTTATTTGAAAGTGTTGGAATTTGAAATTCAGGGATGTCAAACTTCAGCTATTAGTTGGACATTTGACTTTCTGGTGGGCACTGACTTCTGATTTTTGGGTGTTCAATCAATTTTATTGAGCCCAGTCAATTGTATTTTTTATTTTTATTTTTGTTGATTTCTCCATAAAAGACAAATAGTGTGGTAGTGGTCTTAGGATAGACTGGTGCTAGAGGAGATCACTCCTAAGCAAGAACTAAATCTTATTCAGACAGCCCAGATCTAATTACATTCCTATTTAAAAAAAAATAAATAAAAATGAATGATTACAATTAATTCATATTTTCCAGGATAAACTTGTCAAGTTCTGCCAGTCAATATTTTTTATGCCTTATTTTTTAAGGCCCAACATCTAAAAATATGAAGGCCAGAAGCACAGAATGTTCTGACTTTTTCATTAAAACTGCTTGATATCTTCCTGGAGATTTGTATATTTAGTATTACTGTAGTAATGTGTACAAGGAAGTAAAAAATGTTATGCATCAAGGTTATATGGAGATATATTTACCACATTGTAGCATCCTGGCTTGGATAGAAATTCCATTATGATGAATCTTTACCAGAGTGGTTCCTTCACTCGTATTGGGTAAAAGAAGCTCTTTTTTAGCTGTAGACATATGTGCAGGTGTGTCTATAGAAGATGAGATAAACTTTATTCGCAAGAAAGAATCCCATCCCCAGTTGATCAGACCCAAGATACATGAAAGTTACATTCACACTTAAATGTGGACAAAAATATCAATCACACTCACAGCACTAGAACAAGGCCGGCTCCAGGAACATTGTCTCAACTTGACCAACATATCCCTGTGGCAGAAATGAATTTCTTATGTGTAACAAGTGCCCAGTTCATTCACAATTTTTCAGTTACAAGTATATGGGCATGCATATGGCCCTGGAGCATTGCAAGATATGTAGGTGAGCCGTTGGCAAAGGATTGTGAGGTTCTGTCCCCATTACACACATCACAAACAACACTATTCATAGAAATCTTTTGTCTTCCTCACAGGTTGCTCCGATTTGTGTTATGTGTGTCTTGTATCATGTGAATCCAAAAGTTATATTTTCCTCCTGTAAGAGGAATTTCATAAAAATATGGATAGAAAAACAGAAGGGCCATTTGTGATGTGTGTGATCAAGGAAGGAAAAACACAACCTTTTGGCACAGGCTCAGGTACCATGAGATAGGGTACATTAGGGGTCAAGCAGGTGGTCAGCAGGAGTCAGTGCTTTCACCAAGATCTGAAGAGTCCAATCTTACCATTTACTGTAACACTAGGCTGTTTAGAGTGGGGCATAATTACTTGTAGTATACAGGGATGAAGAACCTCCAACTTTCATCTGAAACCCAACATTCTGGTCATCTTTGAGTTTTTTTTTTTTTTTTGGCTGAGCCCAGCAGCTGATTATATTTATGTTTTATTGTTGTTATTATTATTATTATCTTTTTTTTTTTTTTTTATAATGATACAAATCGGGCACGATGTGAAAACAGCGGCATTTTATGCATGCTTCAGTGAGACCATTATAGTTGCTCGGTGACTCACTTTGACAACGAAGATCTATTCTTATTGAATTTTGTAGTGCTTTTTTTTTTTTGTTTGTTTTTTTTGAGAATATGCATTCAGATAATGTTGTGAGGGTTGTTGGTTAAAAACTCACCCTTTGAATTCTCTGAAAAAAACAAACAAACAAAAACTAATAATAAGGCTATCATCTCACAAAAGACTGGTATTAGGTGGAGTAGTTGCAGCACAAGAGCTAGACCTAAGTATGACAGATTCTTATAAATTTGAAAAACTGATGGTGAATGCAGTGTACAGGACAGCCACTTTAATTCTTATTCTTATCGTTCGAATCACTTTTAAAACAGATCAACATCAACCTATATTCCAGTGGAAACTTGCCAAGTTTTTTCCGCATTGTTACTAGGAGGCTAAGTGTTTTTTTTTTGTGTATTACAAAAGTGGGCAGCACTTGCTGACCTGATAAAATGTGATGGTGCATAATTTCCGACTTAGTCATAAAAACAATTTGCCATTCTTGAATGTAGTTCTGCCATGGAAGTACAGAAAATCAGAACCCTGCATGTCACTTAGTCTTCTGTAGTTTGATCTGTTGGCATCATTCTGTTTCCCTTTAATTAAATTTTTTAATTCCTTTCTATCGAAAGCCTGATAGTGACAATACCTGGTTTCCTCATACAGGATGTTATCTCTTGTTTTCAATAGCTGCGCTTTTATTGCCTGCAAATTTCAGTAATGGATATGATATCACTGCATTTTTTTTTTTTTTTTTGAGAGGGATGTGCGAAATACTTCAATGCTAGAAACTAAGAGAGCTTGCAAAGTTTGCCTTGACTTTTATTTGGGGGGGGGTTTTAATATGGTGGAGAGATTGCAAAGTCTTACTTTTTTTTGTCTTCCCCATATGGAGATATTGCACCATATTGCGCAATTCTTTTAATCTCAAGAAAGCAGTTAAAATTTTTCAGTGTTGCATTTTGTTTCTTCAAAAATTTATTTACGTCATTTTAGGTTTCCCTCTGTGGATTAGGTAAAAACAAAAAAATACCCCTGACATATATAGAACTTACGCCGTGTGGACTTCTGGCTGTCTTGACTTTTTTTTTTTTTTTTCTGGCAAGGATGCACAGAATGTCAAACTTCCAATTTCTGGTTATTTTCTACTTTCACTGACAGATCAGCTGTCAGCTTGTGCTAAACTGACAAGCCAGTTGCAATTTCGCCTTAATATTTAATGTGATACCGCCCTGCACAATAACAGGGAAACCAGAAGTAGTAGAAAATTTTTGCTTATGCTCTAAATGGGTCGAATTGATGTTTGACCGAAGTTTGAAGATCGAAAACGTAGCTCTCAGTTCCTTACACTTGACAGCATGTAGTTGAACGATCGCATAAAAGTTGTTGATGGAAAATCAAGATGTCAAAAATGTTGAGAACAACAAATTATAATATGTCCTTGGTCTTAGAGTATTGTAAGAGGACAGGTTTTCTCAATGTAGATCTAGAAAATAGTTACACGCAATGATTATGGTGACTGCAATTCTTCTGCCATGTGTTCCCAGGTTCCTGTGAAACTTGCTGATTTCTCCTGGCATGAAAGTTTGTTTTAGAAAATTAGTACTGGTGTTTTATTATTATTATTATTATTATTATTATTATTATTTTTTACTGTCTTATCTAGCCCGACTGCATCTGATGACTTGATAAAATGGGAGGTGGGGCATGTTGAAAATTTTCCAATATTTTGATGAATCAGTTTGACATCCCTAGATGCAGACTCTTTGGGTTCAATCAATAACTTACTGTTTAAATGATTCCTCTTTGCCTCTGGACCTCCTCAGGGCTGGCCTGGTGCAGAGTGCTGTCTGGTTTACTTATAGACCAGCTGCTCCAGGCTGTCAGCAAACATGGGATTTATTGACCCACATTTGCACATCTCTGACTGACCTTTATCTGTCATTCTTCTCGGGCTGCTCGCCTCAGTCACTGACAGATCTATCTTACAGTCTATGTATGTGTCTGTATGCTTGTCTGTGAGGCTGCTTGCCTCACCCACTGACAGATCTGTTGCACTGCCTGTCTGTTTGTCTGTGTGGGTATGAATGTCTGGATGCTTGAGTCTGTCTGTGCGTGTGTATATATGAGTGTCTAGGTGTTTGAGTTTGTCTGTGTGTGTAGCATGTATAAGTGTGTTGAGCTGAACAGATGTGTGAATGTCTTGGTGTTATTGAAGTTAAAATTCTTTTTCTCAATGTGTTAAACACATTGCCCATCATTTGATCATAGACTGTGGTAAAGCATAGTGAAGCTTTAGTTACCTTGGCTGGTTATCAATGGTCTGGTCTGGTTCCCTACAAGAACTTCAATCAGAAAAGAAAAGTTAAAAAGACTGAAACAAGTTCTCGTTCACAATGAAATGGAATCTGCCTCAAACCTGCCGCAAGCATCTTGTCTTGATATTGACATGTTGCCGAGAATGTGGCTGTAAATGTCAGCCATTAAGGCATGGAAATACGTAGGCCAAATTTCCCTCGCTGCTGAGATATTGAGTCTTTGGATAGGCTGGTTGCATTGATCCCGCCTTCTGAATGCTGGAGACTTTCAATTTTTCTTTATCATGATATCTGGCAAAAACTCCTCCCGGAGGAAAATGTCCTGTACGCTATTTGCATTTGTCAAGTGACATTTGAAGAGATGCCATTAATTGACATCACTGTTGGTAAAAATGCTTGTTCTTAGCCCAAGGGAAATCCCAAGAGTCTGGAATGTGCGGGGCAGCATGGCATGTCTCAGTGGACAGAGTTTGCCAGGTTTGCGTCAGATCTCCATTGCCAGGATATCTGCGCACCAGCTAACTTCCAGCTGTTCATTCTGAATTTTCAAATCTTATCAAACTGAAAAAGAAAAATAATTTGCCTCCAGAAAAGATTTGGAATTTATGAGGAATCTTTGAGATGCTTGCTAAATAGATTGATTGATAAGTCTTCTCTAGGCAAATATGGATTTCAGAGCAAAGAAGTTCTTTTACGTGGAAAAAAATCTGATGCTTGAATGATTGCAGCTGTAAAGCCTCAGGCATACTGAAATTCTGAGGGTTTCTTTTTTTTTTTTTTAAAATTGGTTGTCTTTCTTTCGTTCTTTTTCTTTCTTTCTTCTTTCTTTTTTCCTTTCTTCTTTCTTTTTCTTTTTTTTCTTTCATTCCTGGATCCTTTTTCCATCTTTTTGTCTGTCCATCCCTCTTTGTTCTTTCTTTCTTTCTTTTTAGGTTTATCTGTAGCAGCAGAATAAAATTAATATTTTGATACTTAAGAGGCAAAAAAAAGTTTCATTTAGAAGTAGGTGGGGAAAAAATCCCCCCCCCCCCCCCCTTTTTTTTTTTTTTCAAAATTGAAAAGGTGCAGCAGATATCCTGTCCTGCTCTGTTGATTCCTTTTTTATCACGCTCAAACCTCTCTGGAACAAGGCTACTTTTGTCTGAAGTGTTCTGGTTACCACTTGGATTCTCAGTCCAGTGATATTGTTCATTGCTCCAAACATTTTGTCTCTTATGTTGGGCGACAGGAAAGTGTGCCATCGACAGTAAATGTGTACATTTTGAACACTGTGAAGACATTCATAACAACCCCTGCTCTGTTTGGTGTGTTGTCCATGTGAAATAAAAAAAAATATTTTAGAACTATTATATTAATCCTTTTTTTTTTTTTTTTAAATATCAGTGAACATGTGGTTTGAATACTAGAATGGCACTGACATAGGACTGACAGTGACATAGCTGGTAAACATGGACACTGACATTGGACTGAGGGTGACATAACTGTGAAAGCTGGACATTGACACAAGACTGACAGAGATTATTGAATAGGGACACACTGACATAGGACTGACTAGTGACAATGACATAACTGTTAAATGTGGAAATTGAACAGGGCTGACACATAATTATGTAACATCACATTAACATGGTATTGACAAGAGAAATCGTACATAATGTTATCCATGACAGAGTAATGACATCAGGTCACAGTGACATTGGCTGAGCACCACTGATGTACCAAGACATAGGGCTAACAAGGCGCTGCACTAGACCTGGCTTTGATTTTGAGAAATGCTGAGTGTTGGCACAACATTCTATCTGACATAGCAGGGATGCTTACATCATTATGTCACTGCCTCAGACTTAGCACTGACAATAATGTGAGATTGACATTGTGACATCATTGACGTGGACCTGGTCCTGACATTGTCATATGTCTTGCGACCAGTGCTAATGAGTCGTGAATCGTGCTAGGCTGGGCAATGAAGATATGCAGCTATTTTTGGCAGTTTTTTAACTACTTTCCAAGGTACTAATTTTTTTTGTTTTTTTGTTTGTTTTCAGATAATGACAATTTAACATTTTTTAAATGTGAAAACAAAAATATTTTGGTATCAGTCGGAAGATAGTGAAAAACTGTCAAAAACAGTTGAAAAACGGCTGCGAGTTGACCTCACCCAGCACAACTTCCGATTCTTTTGTCTTGGGCACAGGACATATGATCTCTGCTGACAAAAACACATAGGATGATCTCATACCAAAATGAAATGACAGTAGTGTGACACTGTCAGGGTGTCATTGACATCTAGGCAGTTTGATTCTCTCTTTCTGTCCATCTGATCTGTCTTTCTCTCTCACTCTCCCTCCTTCCCTATATCATTTTCTCTGTTTTACATTCCTCTTCTTGTTTTATAGATTTTTCTAAGTATTTTACAATGATTATTGGCAGATATA
>JBCAUA010826003.1:4284-14478 GCA_038406235.1 Peronia verruculata
AGACCCCCCCCCCCCAAAAAAAAACAAAACAAAACACCCCCACCCCGACCCTCCATAAAACCAACACGCTGTTATCAAGACTGAAAACTAACTTCACCTTATTGGACACAGGAATTCTCTCCCATAATAATAGGTAATGTATTATTAGAAAATGAAAAATATCTTTTTTCCATCACATGTTAAGAGAATATACACTGGGATCATATTGGCTATTCTTCTCTAAAGAAAAGAAACAAAATAATACATAAATGTAATTAAAAATACACAAAAAATGAATAAATAAATGAAAGTTCTTCATTTACAAATGCCATAGGAACATGTCTGTGACTGATACAAAACAGTTAATCTTTGGCAACAATCTATTCATTACAACAAATGTTAACATGAATTAGGCCTTGCCACATCGCAGTTGCTTTCATGATACTTCAATGTTGTAAAAGCCAGTGCAAACTTAGTGGAAATTAATTCAACGGTTATTTTTCATACCTTTCCTCCGTAGAGACTGATGGACAAGATTTCAGAACACTAGACCACATTTGTCCCATAGAATGATATGAGATGCAACACGATGAAATCAGGATCTCGTCAAATTTTTAGCATATGGAGTTATTGGTATCACTGTAAAGATTATTCATTTCTCTTTAAGTGTGTGAAAAATAAAAAGATATTGGCAATTGAAGACTATGAGGGTGGCCTGTTGATGCAGCTGAAACTATTGAGAAAAGAGCCGATCCTTATTAATCCTTGTTAGAACATTGAACTAAGGTACAAGTTTTGGGCTTTTACTCAATCTGTTTTAATAAATTGAACACTGAAATACATTTTTAGACTGGTAAAGAAGGGTTTGGTGAAGAAAAAAAATTGCGTTAAAAATTTATTCACCGTTGAAAACAGGTGATTTCTCAGGTCGGCTCAGTTTGACGAGCCTGATTTCACCGTGTCGCGTCTCATATAAGAAAATAAAAATATGTGCGATGACGGGTAATCAAGGATTAGTTATTTACATACATTTGAGATTTTTTTTTCATAGAAAATGTATTTGGCTCTGTATTAAGTAATATTCGTCATGTTTACATCTGTCATGTTTATACCTGCTGTTTGGAAGGAGTGGCTGACTTTTGTAGATACTATACCATCCTCAAAATTCTACCCAGTCACCAGAAACTATATCGATGCAGTCAGTGATAAAAATAAAACTATACTTTTAGTAGCATTGGCAGCTGTCACTCTGAAATGAGTAAATACGTAAAGAGAGATTTCCCTAGTGACGACGGTCAGTAACTCTATCAGCCTCAGGCAAGGCATCGAGAACTGGCTCGTTAAATGGTATGCCCTTGAGAGTTCAAAACTGCGACATGTTTAATTATGAGGGTCTTAATCTTTTTTCACGTACTCTTGAGTCAGGCAATGGTAGAGAGAATCGAAGTTCTACTACACACATTCTGTGGGATAATTAGTAATTTGCAAGTACAGACACAGATTTACAAACCAACATTGAGTTATGGTAAAACTGTGTGATATTGGGTCATATTTTCCAGATGAGCTCACAGTAGCCACAGTATCTTTGTTATAATTTTCACCAAGTGTTTGCCTTGTTAAGTTAGAAAATGATTTGTTTAGAAATTGCATCAAATAATTCGAGTGTAACTCATTTTACCTCTGAAACTTATCCAACAGCATTTTTAACTTACCCTTATTTGGCCTTGACGTATAGCAGGGCAGCCCGCTCAGAAATCTGGACCACTAACTTCCTAGTCTGCAATGGCATACATAAACAAGACGAGTGTTTACCTAGCAACCAGTCGGATATGACGTGAGAATATGGGGGATCGCCTGACTTGCCATGTTCTTTTGATATGTAACTTCAAATCCGTCCATAATATGGGTTTTGTGTTTGGTAAAATGTAGATAAAAGTACAATGCAGTACACAACAAAACTTCTACGAACATAAAATGAAAAACGTGAATACAAAAACTGAAACGCTAATATTATTATAGATGTACCAAAAATATAAACTACAAAATCAAATGAAGTGGAACAATTTACTAGGAGTGTTTGTGTGTATGTGTGTGTGTTTGGGGGGGGGGGATGCACATCAACGAAAGCGCACAACAACGTAGCACTAAAAGAACGAATTCTTTGAGATAAAAATATGCCATACATACCAATAAAATGAAATGCACATGCACTCGGAACTATAGAGGAAACATCTTTTTCTACCAAACAATAGAGTAGGACAAAGTCAGAAGGCTAAATAGATGGTTGCCAATCCTGTGAATGCTTGAGGATTTCACATTAAATCTGGATTGTCACGGTCATATTTGCAAGACACAAGTTTGTATTTTAGATGTTTAAAATTTAAATATTAAAATTCAGCTCTACCTGTATAGGCCACTGAACTGGGAACGTTGAACCTATGTAATGCGCATGTCTTGGCAGTGGAGTACACTAGTGAAAACAACAATAGTGAACTTTGGACTTTGTGGTATACACGACTCAATTCGGAAGAAGCACGGGTCTTTAAAAAAACCCAGGAATGTGTTAACGTGCCCCTGCTGGAATCAACAGGCGATAGGCTTATCAATGACACCAGTACACATATTAAAAGTATTTTTTGCCCTTCTTCACGTCTTTCTTTTCTTATCTTCCTTTCTATCTTTATGGGTTTCCTTTAGTGTTTCACTCATTTCTTTCTGTTTGTCTTTCCATATTTCATTTCTTACCTTCTTTCTCCCTTTTTGCTTTCTTCCCCCTTGTCTTTAGGCTCTCTTACGTTCTCTATTTCTTCTTTCCTATCTTTTCTTTTTTCTCCTTCTTTCATTCTTTTTGTCCTGTCTGTTGTTTTTTCTTTCATTTTTCTTTTTTCTTTCTTTCCTTTTTTTTTTGTGTGTTCCTTTTTGATATACCGATATCTTTCTTTTCTCTCTCTCTCTCTCCTCTAAATAACTCGTTGTTTGATTCGCTGTAGGCTACTCAATCTGTTAAACGCCACTAAAGGAAAAACGCTAATAGCACTGGAATATATTAAGAAGAAAGAAAGAAAAAAAGAAGAATCAATGCGGTCTGCTTTGTTTGGTTTGCTGCCGTATTTTGTCAACTGCTTTACAAAGTTCGAGACAAAATGAGGGGAAGAGCGCATGTCTTGGCGCGGGACAAGGTGTCTAGATAGTGAACAAATCATTATTTTGGACTTTGTGGTATACACGACTCAATCCCGTAAGTAGAATGGGTCTTTTCACAAGATATGCCTGTTTGTTGTATGTCTCGTTCTTGCTTCATTTTTGCATACAACCCTCTCTAACATTTTACAAATGAAACTATAAATCATATGAACGTGATAGCTAACAGATTATTCAAATTAGTCATTTTCGATTTACTCTCTTAGTTGTACAGTTTACAATCTGCCTTTGGAATCATCGTCAGTTGCAGCCTCTTTTCAAGAAACAGACCTTCTTCCCCATGTCATTTTCTATCTCTGTCTTTCTGTTTGGTTGTCTGCCTGTCTGTCTACCTGTCTGTCTGTCACTCAGTCTGTCTTCTCTCTCTCTCTCTCTCTCTCTCACACACACATACACTCAATCATTCACTTATTTATTCACTCACTCAATCATCTGCACATTGGCTGATTCTCATTTTCACCACACCCACATTATATCAAATGTTGATTCGACATAAAAATGCATCAAGTTACCTTCAATATTTAAAGCTCCTACCACAATAGTGCCCTCAAGTCAATCTATTGCGTGCAACAAAAGTCAGAGGGGTCTAAGGAACTTTCTTAGGACATGTATTACATCTCCACAATATTTCAGAAACAAAGTTTAGAAAGACAGACAACAAGTATGTGTGGGAGTGGGGAAGCAGGGATGAAGGCGTTCTGAAATACCGGTAGGGGTTTTGCTACAAAAACAATAATCATTTTGAGATCTTGTTTCGCTACTTCTTCCGAATATAAAAATAGCATTCGAAATGATTATGTTCATTTTCACATATTTAACCCATGGTCATTCAAGAGATGTCCTAACACACTGTCAACCAGGATTTGGTTCTCTGTGGTTCCTATATGCACTGTAGATCATCTGTATTAGACCAGACACAGGCACAAAATGCATAAACACTTGACTGTGATCTTTTCTAACAGTATCCTGGCCCCCAGTGCCAGAGATGGACATTGGGTGACCATTCCAAGACGCAGCAGACTTAAGATCACAAAGAATATCAGTGTAAGCTTTAACCAGGTGCTCTAAAATGAATTTCCACCTCCTATAGAGAGTGTTATTCTCCTTACCTCAGCTGCTTCAGAGTACAGTTGTGGACTGCCTGCCATAGTAAAAACAGGAGATAGCAAAATTGCCTGAAGGAGGGCTGTAGCCATTTACGCCATATGTACATAGATCAGATGTTGAAAATGTGTAAATAGAATTGGGCAGATTTCAACACTATATTGGGCACTCTTAGTGTTAAATTTGGATTTATTATATTACAAATCCTACGTTGGTGATGAGATCGTCGTTTTGCTCTAACCAACGTTAAGCCATGCGAAAACGTCATGTTGTGATAGAACAGATGTGGACTACAACTGACTCAGCTTATACCATCGATCATTCATGCCATGTGTTTGCGCCCCTATCGTGGAAAGCGGTCAAAAAGGATAGATAAGACCGTTTTACATTACCCCATCAAAGCTTTTACAACGCATTGTTTGCTGGGTGAGACAATCACTTCTAAACACTCATACACAGCAATCCATCCATTCATATATCCACCTATTAATCCATCCATCCACCCATCTATATCCACCTATTAATCCATCCATCCACCCATCCATATATCCATCTAGCTCCCCCCCCCCCTCCCCGCCCCTTGGGAAAAAATAAAGAGTGGGTTCATCCAAAGGCTCTGCCAGTCTTGCCTAGAGCACTGTGCCTTTGGTGATATTTGAGAAGCTGAGACTTCTGTAAGAAACATAGCCTGGTCAATGATTTTTTTTTTTTTTTTGTCGAGACTTTTACTGAACACTTCTGCTGTAGGTTATGCTCTGGCCATTTCAAAGTCGAATGCCATCGGTCTATCTGTATATATGACTGTGGGCTCTTCTTCCCATAGAGAAGATATGCTTATCAGAAATAGGAGAGAGAATTGAACAAAAAATGCACCCAAACTGGTCTGTAGATACATTAATATACTTATTATTTATTTATTATGGTATTTATTTATTGCCGTTTTCTGTTTTCGTTTTGTTTTGTTATTCAAGCTTTTGTATCTGTATCTGTCGTGGTTCAGTCTGTGATTTCATGGCCTCTGCCCATCCCTTCCAAAATATAAAATTCCTTCCCTGTAGCCTGTAGCTGTATTTGGCATATGTTCAGAGATTTTGTCAATAACTTTTCAGTTTTGTGACTCTTAGCAAGTGTCGATGTGTTTGGAATGCAAGACAATGACAAATCCAAACTAACAAATAGGTTACGTTTTTAATCAGCTGTTGGCATTTGACGTGTCCCATGCCTTTGTCACACTTAGTTTATCAATCGGGGCACCATAGTGCTTGTTCGTAATCAATGTCGTCAATGTCCTTCAGCCAACTGTAGTATTTACATTCTGCTTAGTCACCTGAGATTTATGTTCCGCGCAGTGCTTGTCCTTTTCAGGTGTGCAGTGTGTGTTGTTGGTGTAACAGTGGCGGCTGTATCTGAGAATTTAACACGAACGTTCTATGGCTTTAGTTAAACACAACACGATAGAAACAATTGGAGTATATGTGTTATGGGCCAGAGATCTGATTTATTGCCTTCTTGATAAAGTGGAGGAAATAGCATGATGCATTGCAGTTGCAATTACAACACACCAGGCTTCAAATTATAAAAATTATACAGAAAAGAGTGTAACAACTTCACTGAAAAATGTACTCTTTATCAGATTACTAAATATTTGTATAATACGTTACAAGTTAATTTGTTTGTTTATTTGTGTGCGTATTTGTTTGTTTGTTTCTTTGGAGTTCCTAGAAAGCTCATTTTTTACTTTAACCTATCAAAATAATTATATGAATATGTGAGCAAACGCAGGCACTTGGAGAGTCTCTCTCGATATGATATTATAATCATAACTGCTAGGCATGAGGCATACAAAAGTTGTGATCAGGGCAAAAATGGATAAAACGTGTTAAACGGGGAAAGTTTAAAGCAACAGCAACAACAAACGTGGGCCAGTCAGGTTTTCGAGCCACACTGAAAGGAGGGGACTTTGAATGCTATGTTCAAGTTTATTCCTTATCGCCCCAGCTCCCCCCTCTCGCCCCCTCCCCCTCCTCCTTCTCCCCCAAGTTTTCCCGAGTGCCGTACTTTTCCCCCGAAAAGATGCAGGATCTTCAGCGGGGAAATTCCATTCCCAGCTAGGTTCCGCAGCTGACTCCACAAATCCCATTGGATCGAACCAACTGAGTATTATGGGTGAAGGGGTGGGGGTGAGGTGGGGTAGGGCTTCTGCAGTCGTATATGGGATAGATCTATAACAGCAAGTGAACTCGGCCGTCTCGTCAACGGCCGCGACAACTACCCACAGGAGGGTTGAAAGGCGTAAAGAGAACGCAAGTAGGAACTTGTTATTGTTGTGTCTGGGCGAGGTACTGTGTTGTGATAAGTCTCTACGCAGCAACTGCGATACAATGCATGCAGTTGAATACTGTGACGTTTGAGTTAGCTGAAGAACGTAAGTACAATATAATTAACGCTGTTTAAGTGATGTTAACATCACTGCAGACTACCTTTGCACGATGGTTTTCTTAAAGGCAAGTAAACTGCAATGAGGTGGGGGGGGGGGGGGGAGGCGAGAATACCGCGTCGAAGAGATTGGACAATCGCTGTATAGTTATGTTGTACAAAGCAGGGCAGACGATTTCTGAGAAAACTGACGTGGATGGGATAGCATGCAGGTGATTTCAAAGCCTTATGATATACAATTGTGCCTGACAGGGTAAAAGCTTGGAATATTAAAGAAGTATCAATCACGACAATCTATCATTTCCAAGACCACTGACCATGTTTTTCTAATTTGTTGACCAAAACACTACGGTAAATACTTCAGCAGTGGCGATATTATGTTACTTTTCAACAGATTATTTTCACTTCTCAGATTAGATTTTTTTCAGTTAGAGCTAGTTAGGGCATACTGTTTTATTTTCAATTGTCTGATATCAGTGGAATTAGGTCTATTTTAAAGTGCCTGTCAGTTCAGAAACCTCACAACAGTGATAAATTTTCTGTTCAGATTATAAATATATCCAGTTAGATCTAGATCGCCGAGCAGTTTGAACAGTTTCAGTCATTTCCAAAACTCAGCAAAATCTTGTTGAAATATAGGCCAAGATAACAGAGTTAACATTTTGACATAAAGATCCCTGTCTTGTTCACTCCGATATGGTTTAAAGAGAAGATTCATTTGTCCATAACACTTAGAACCCACAGTCTGATAATGGACGGCCTGTTCATCATAAAGTTTGGCTTGTGGGTGGTGCCATTGTTTCATAAGAATGCCCTTTCTGACAAAATAATAACAGCTCACTTTGTAATATCATCGCTCTCTCAAAATAATATGAAAATACCTCAGTATCAAAAGTTCTGAACCCCACAAAATAGATATACTGTGTAAAATGTGTGGTTTTCTTCCAATTTGGAATGACATTGAAGAATCATTATAAAATTTGATATATGATAAGGGAGGTCAAAATTAATACAATCATAAGACTGGTGAGACCCTCTCTTACTGCTTTAGTTACACCGCTAAAAGCATACAGTACCAGGGATCTCCTTTCCACAGAGTTGATAGAAACATTCAAAACTTTGGGGTTTTTCTAAATGAAAATTGTGCCTAAACTGACAGTTCTGAATGGTTAGAGAGAGAGGATATTTAAAGATAAGTAACTCGATCTGACTCTCATCGGAATAAATTACTAGTGTTGAACAAGCGTCTCTACTAAACTAAATATTCAAGAAACAATTCAGAAGAGAGAGAAAGAAAGAAAGGCAAAAGAAAGCAAAGGAACAAAGAACGAAGGAATGCAACAAAGGCCAAAGAAAGAAAGAAAACAAGAGAGAAAGGAAGAAAGAAAGATAATATGTCAGATGGAACAGACGAAAACTTAAAGAACTAGAGAAAGAGCACAAAGTCCAAGGTTCAATAACGTTTTTTTTTTTCCCCCTCTGTCTATGCACTGGTGCCGCAAAGACATGCGCATTGCCGTAAGATTAGGTATACTTTGAACAAACCCAGACAGGTGAATAGCCTAAGCAACTGAAGCTGAACTTTGATCCAAATTTTAAAAGCTTGAGAAGAATTTTGTATCAACAAATATAGGTCTAACGTCCAAGATATGATGAGCGTGCGCAAGATCAGAAACCTTCCACTGCGTTAAGTGCTTTCGTATTATGAGTGACAGCTTCTAGACCTAGTTTTTTTCATTTTTTGGATTGCTTTTGTGGATTTTATTTGCTGCTTTCCTTGCCAGGTTGATAATTATGTTCTTGTTGATATGCCTATTCAGCTGTTTTAATGTATGTGATAGTACTAGTTGTGACTAAATCTAACAGTATAAGATTGTTGGTAGCTTAGGTATTAAAATGTTATTCTGTAATCATTGGTTTTCTTTTGTTCTTCTTTTGTTTGCACTTTCCCCACATCCCAACTCATATAAAACGACTAAATGAGACAGCAGAATAATCTTGGCATTTACCCCAAAGCCCCCATAATCTTACGTCATATCTGGCTGGTTGCTGCATAAACACGAAGCTTATTGTTGTTGCTACTGTGCAGGGAGAGCTAGTGGAGAGGCTCAGTTACACTTAATGGTAAGCTCAAAATTGTATCTGTGAAAAAAAAAAGTAATTACGATACAAATAATACAGACTCCGGACAGGCTTTGCAACAGTTGGAAGAACATATGCTATAATAAATATACTGTGTTTTTTGTCCTCTTTTATTAAGAGTAGTTGCCGCATTGTAGTAGGTGGACCACATTAAAAGTGACATTGGTTTGGCTGTGTGAAATAATCAAGATATCATCAGTGGTTACTAAATCCAAAGTTGTATCAACATATTATGATGCATTTCGTGGAATCTGCATAATTGGAATAAGGCGCTCGCTGTTTTTGCACGAGATTAGGACGAGGCAGCACCATGTTGAGAAGTCGAGAAGATAGATTGGGATTACCAGTTGCATAATTAAACCTGGAAAGTGTCGCTTAAAACCGTTGGCTTGTCAAGATTTAACCAGGATGACATAAGACACACTTGTTAAAAAATGACGTTGTGTCTACAGATGACATAACACGAATTCCATGTCACTGGACTGTGTGCTGTCTGAAAAGAACAGGCAAAAAAGCATGTTAATTCCCATACGCAGGTATTTGACCAGATTGTGTCCTTCATACTTCTGGAGTTAATGTGTCAATGCCTCTACATTTCAACTTGTATCACTATTATGACATAGCTCTATTTGTTTTGTCTCAACAAGAGCTAGTAAAGTATAAAACTAGTGGCATCAATAATTACAAATGCCCAGTTACAACCATTTAATCACCATCTGCAATGATATCAAGGTTTCTTGTGATGAGACAGAATTGTGGTGTAAGGTATGTGACCGGTTTACAGGATTACACATATCTGTACTATGTGATAGGTTGTTTAAATTATGCACGACCATTTCTCTCTCTCTCTCTCTCTCTCTCTCTCTCTCTCTCTCTCTCTCTCGATATATATATATTTATATATATATAAAATAAGAGCGATCAGGGGGAGTGGCACTTATCTTATACGTTACGTTCTATATACGTCTTTCAACCTTCTGATGGAGGTTATCTCGACGGTTCTTTGTTTAAAAAAAAACATGTCCAGATTAATAACACAAATCCTCTCTTAAAACCCCCATATTTACCCCTGAAAAGAGAGAAAAAAATACACACACACACACACACACACACCAACAAAACTTATAATCACAATAAATCATGTCTTAAAAAATCAACAAAAAAAAGGTGCCAACGGTCTTCCATCATGCTGGTCTGAGACTAGAGTATGTTTAATTCACGACATTCAGTTAACAATATTTATCTGGACAATATTTACAGTGGAAGTCGCATTCAACGAGGTCACCGGGACCAACACTTGGTCCTCGTTGTATGCGACCTCTCGTTGTACGC
>JBCAUA010826013.1:0-14474 GCA_038406235.1 Peronia verruculata
ACGTAAGTTGTGTCTACACTGGACTGAACGTATATTCAACACACACACACACCTCCACACAAACACTCACAACCAATCACCGTACTGTATAAATACACCAACACCCCACATAAGCGTTACAATGTGGCCCAACCAACATCAGCAAGTCTGATCTAATAAGAACGATTGTAAGTCCACCTGGTCAGAGTCACAATACCTTGCATTTTACACTGAGATTCTATAGTATGAATGTTATATATGTACACCCCTATGTGAAGTGGTTTGGTCCAAGTAGTTATATTAGGTCATGAACACATCTGTAATGGCAATAGTCTCTGTGACAAGGGGTGACAAAATTGACACCCATATGAAATTGACATCTTCATGAGGACAACTCCTTCTCCTACTACTGGCTCAATGTGAAGAATGGGTTGAGTTAGAGGAGGGATTAGAGGAAGACACTGGTCAGAAAGGTGGTCCAATGTGGGCCTGCATTGTGTACTTCAAAGCCACGGCACAGTCAAAACAAATACCCTGAGGCTCAAATTGATAGGGTTTTACTAGTTGGCCATCTCATGCTGCCATTGGATTAGAGTCCTTCTCTTGTGAGTCATGCAGCTTCGTACACGTACAAAGGTGAGAGGGAAAATATGACATCAGATGCAAATTCTCTCAGATAAGGGCGAAGATATTTTGAAGACCCAGTGTGTACATTATGAACGTTAAATAACCCTTGGCAGCTCAAAATTGACGAAGAGTAGGCTGAGTGCCACTGTCCGGTGTCCGGGCAAAATTTCCGAATTCCAAATTTCCACCCATAAAATATCTCACCAAAAATTGGCAACTTCTAAAAGCCAAGATTATCCTACTTTCTTAAGATTGAAGGGCTTACAAAAAACAAAAAAAAAAGCCATGGCAAAGTGTGCGCACTTCTATGTTGATATTTTAGTTGATTACACTGAATGCTACACTGAATACTACTCAAAGAAAACATCTTTTGGAACCCGTCATTCTATCGAATGTTACAATTCGGATCAAGCAGCCCAGCCACTGTATTATTCAATTATTATCGCATTTATAGAATAACATCAAAGATTATAAGCATTTTTCGACTTAATGTTGGTAGATACACAGATCCATATGATGCATATGCAACAAGGCTATGTGCCAAATTTGGTATTGATCCATTCAGCAGTTTTCAAGTCCATATTATAAGCCTATTGTGGGTTTTCTTGTAATTTTATAATATTGAATAAGTTACATATTATGCTGTATTTTCACCTGTGGCACAAATACAAAATCAACTCTGCATGATCGGTCCAATTTACATGACATAATATATTTTCTACAAATAAATCCAGTGAATAAATGACTTCTTATGATATATATATCTTAGAAAGTTCTCCTTGAGTGTATAGCAATGGAACACTACTGATATGAAATAAATATTCAATTAAAGCAAAAGTGTACCTGAAACTCTTTAATGTGTTCAGAATTAAGGTCAACATCTCCGTCGGGTCCAATGCTGACTGCCTCTGCTGACCATCCAGGATTAGTATCTATGATCATATTTTGCATCACATGTCTTGATATCTTGAAAGGGCATGACAGACATATAACTCGATGAGCACTACCGTGCAGCTCTGTGAGGTTTTGAGAGCCTGCTTTATAGTGTAATGCATCAACATTCTGTGTCACTAACCAATGTAATCTTCCTCTTCGCTCCCAGTCACTGAGGATGTAATGGGACCTATTTGGTTGGAAGGATGAAAATTTTGGCCAGCCTATAAAATTCCGTGCCCAGTATCGCTGACGAATTGAAGGATTTCTTAGAAAATCTGCATATTGTACAGGTCGATTTGTACTGGTGGCATACAAACCTACACCCTCTGATCGATAATCTGGTATGCCACTTTCAGTTGAAATGCCTGCACCTGTCAGTACAAACAATCTTTGATGGATGTTGATAAAATGTTGAAGTTGTTCAAGCTCCTTGCTATCCACTGCTTTAGACACTGGGATAAACTTACTGTCCGCAACAGGTGAGGATATTGATGATGCATATCTTTGCAGAAATATCACAGAAGGCTGAAAATGATCGACATCAATGTTTTGCAATACAAATATGAAATTTCTAGCCACTCTAGGAATTCTCCTATACCGACAGCTACGAAACATGCTCAAAGTTGAATTTTTCGACAGCAAAATAAACTTGGTCCTTCTCCTACTGTACAGTCTCCAGCCCGAAAGTAAAGGAACTGTCAGTGTCAACAATGTAGATCTAGTCTGTCATCAATGAACGTCTTCTTTCGGTTTCATAATCGTCCTGATGGATTAATTTGTACTGCCAAAGTTTTCAAAAGAAACGAAATGTGCATAGATCTAGATATCTGATTTAGATCTAGATCTATATAACAGTCATTATCATACACAACACAACAAAGACCCTTGCCACTATTCTAATTTTTTTTTCAATCCATGTAAAACCTAAGCCAAAGAAGAGAGACAGAAAATCAAAAAGAAATTGTTTGAAATTTTAGTTTTTGTTTTGTGAAGTGCAAAAGCCAAGGGATCTCACTCTCATGACAATACATTTGTTTTCTGCTGTTTACAATAGCGACGTTTACCCATCGTTAAATATTGAGACTGTTAATGATAGATTCCATTTTAATACATGCAGTTTTATCCTCGATAACAACAGAGGAACACCGTCTTCAATGTCGAATTCAAACGAACTTGAGAAATTTCGTGAGGAGTGGAAGAAAGAAATCCAGCATTATCACTCTGAGTCAAAGACTACAAACAAATCTGCTGCCAGTGGAGAGAGTACAGATTTAATCGTTGAAAATAAAGTTGATCACTTTATAAATGAATATATATCGCCCTCAAAGGATGCTGTGGTTGATCAGTCACAGTTTGATGATACAAGTCAGGATGCAATAGATGTGGAGGATACCGTGGCAAAGCAATCGGTCCATGTTCAAGAATCAGAGGAATACTACCCATTTAAGATATTAACTCAGTTTTTAAATGAAGCACCAAAACGAGTGAGGCCGAAGACCAAACTGGTCCCTGCACAGCCAGCATTGACATACACGAAGCGTAAATATTTCAGCCAAGAGGCCTCTGGATCCAGTGTGAAAAAAGTAAAGGAGGAAGTGACCCCATCAATGACTCAATGTTCAATTCAACCAGAGAAGAAAATGTTGGATCTCTTCATTGCTGATTTGGTTGGTATCTTATTTGCATAGTTTTTGTTTGCAATAGAATTTTTATAACTCTCTTCTGTTGAAATATGTACTTAATAAAGTTTGTGTTAGCATGCTATTCAGTAGCATTTTTTGAGAAATATTAAATTCATTTACTTGTTTGCACATTATGATGTCAACAAATTCAATATTGGTTAAGGGGTGAGAGTGAAATCAACAATAATGTCCTTGGAAACAAAAAAAAAATATGTGTCTTACAATTTGATGGACAGTTTAATTCCGTTTTTTTTTAAATTTTATTTTATTTCAGGATGAAATAAATGAGATCCCGTTCTTTGACTCAACACTACCCCGGGAAGTTGCTATCAAGATTTTTCAACATTTAGACATGAAGTCATTGTGTGCTTGCTCACAGGTATAAACTGAGCTATGTATGTTAATTTCAACCATTAGTTTGATTGTTTATATCATAGCCATCACCATGTCATTTTGGAATTGTTCTGTGTGCTAGACATTTTTTTAGTTATTGACATCGGAAGTATATGTACTAAGTTTTCTTGGAATTAAAGTTAATACATCACTATGATAAGGTCCTAATCATGATGTGGAGCAAAAAAGGCCTGAAAAAGTAGCCTAATTACTGTCTCATAACAAATTTAATATTTTAACACAGTGAATTCAAACATTTATCAGTAAAATATGATGCATAGCTACCTGTGGCTCAATTAAATTGGATTGAACAAGCAATAACACAAAACTGATAATTTCTCTGCTTGCAAACTGACAAAATATATAATTACCAACCACTCTAAACGGCCCTTATTTCGTCAAAATCTGGTAATAATTTGTTCAAGTAGAATGCCTTTATTCTGCATTGAAGCGCTCGTTTTTGATGTGGCACAGTGGTCTGTGCCTAAGAACCCTCCACCTAAGAACCCGGTCCGTCTAAGAACCCACCCCTGCTGCAAAACAGAATTTGTCCTCTGTAATTTATCCCTCTAAGAACCCGCTGTGGGCGCTCCCAAATACAAAAAATCCGTCTAAGACACTGTTGTCTGACCAAAATACCCAAGTACGTATGGTATAATTCCACATCATACTGTCCACTTGAGAGAAACGCATAGTGTGAGATGGGTAGTAAAATGGGGGAGGAGGTGGAGGGAACAGATAGACAAAGGAATGGAAGTGATGGTTGATATATAACTGGATCAGGCCACGTTGTCAACGAACCAGTAACCATTTCTTTGCTTGACAACAAGTGGGACAGGACTTTTGGTTTGCTTTGTGGATAAGGAGGTGTAAGTTTAGCCTCCTGACTGGTCAGCTATTTTGCTACTTTTGGTCAGTCTGCAATCACTTGAGTCACTCGTGCGATTATCCACAGGCTGGCATAGCAATATCATGTTTTCAACAATGATACCGCTATGTGAAAACTCACATGGCGTTTAAACACTGGGCAATATTGATGTAACTATATATATATGCTAAAGAGATCCAGAATTGCTAGATCTAATTGTAATATACAGACAGGGAAGAGCGCTGTACTTATTCACATAGATAAATCTTTAACTCGGTAATGATCAACTAATCATAATAATGAAGACAATATGTGGTCAGATGGGTCGCGTAACTTTTCAATTCGCTTAAGAACCTGTTCACCTAAGAGCCCACTTTTTTTGTCTCGCGACGACCGGGTTCTTAGGTGGAGACCACTGTATTTGTATACTTGTGACAATTTTCTCATCACACTGCAGGTAAGCCATAGTTGGCGAAGTCTGGCTGATGATGAGTTGCTATGGTTTAGAATCTGTCACAAGCTGGGCTATGACACTGAGCTCCATATCAGTGAGGACCAAGGGTGGAAGAACAAAGTCAGACGTCACATTGAACAAAAACGGCTTTTAAACATCAATTGGAAGGTAAATATTCATTTTTGTTTCAAGCTTTGTGTTAAAGGTGATTTAGTCAATTTAACATTAATTCATATTAGTTTCAGAGTTGCATATCATTAAAATTGATGTTTGTGCTCAGGAAAGCAGTTTAAGAAACATTTCGTTAAGTCAAAGTTACCATCAGCATAGCAATTGGAGCAAAGCAGTTCGTAAAAATTTTCTTTGTAATTTCTTATGTCTGATACAGTACTGATTAGTTTGCTTGATTTTTCTTTGGTGTGACAAAGGGTTACATTAACAAGTGTTTTTTTTATGGGTTTTTTTTTGCCACATCAGTTTTTTATTGGTATATTACTTTTTTTTTTTTTTTTCCAATTACATGTACAATCAAACTTTTTTTTTTTTTTTTACATCCTCCATTCTTTAGCATTGCACCTTCTTATAAGAGCATAATAGGTCATAGAATCTTCATCCTGTATCACTATGGATACTTTTACATTACCTAGACCACCCTTCAAAACAATTTGTTATGGCAGTACAAGTCAGGTTAATGGATCTTCATCCTTTAACACTGTGTGTACCTCAATACTTAGGCCAAATGATCTTCACCTTCTAACACTATATCTATCCAACCATATACACACTACAGGTCAAAGGATCCTCATTCCTTTACCCTATGGGTACCTTATCATTATCCTAGGCCACCCCTCACTACAATAGGTACAGCTCAGGTCAAAGGATCTTTACCCTTTAACACTATGTGTACCTTATTATAAAAGTAATTGTGTTATTGTATAACATGTTATAACATAATATATTATGTTGCATAACATGTTATATAAATAAATGTTATAACATGCTATGTTATGTTGTATAATCATATCAGGTATAAGTAGAAGTAAAGTTATTAGTCAGAAAATCAGTTCTTTAGATCTTCAGATTTTTTAATATGGAGGACAAAAACTGTTGTGGTAAATTCTATGCTGGCTTCAGTCTAGAAACAATTTTATCTAAAAACTTTTGAGCACAAATTTGTGACATTCAAAAATAACATTTGAATTTTCCAGAATTTTCTCTTCAAACAATGTATGTAAGTTCCTGTTCACAGAAAAACTTAGTATATTATCAGTTATGAAGTGTAAGAAGAAGTAAAAAAGTCTGGATAAATATAACAAATTAGTTTAGCTTTATAATGTATGAAAGCTTTATTAAATGCCTAACAATCTAGGTCTGAAATAGCCAAATCAATTTGTTTACTTTCTTTTTTCTCTAGGCAAGGATTGGAAAACCCTACCATCTAAACTTTGCAAGAGGAGGAGTTCTATGTGCTGTTGACTCCCATGGCACTAGCATTGTGGCAGGGTAAATAAAATCATAATTAATTGTTTGCACAGATTTCGTTGTTTTTTTTTTTTCCACAACACTCTTATCATTTACATTTTCTTTTCTTTATGTCCATAGTTTCTTGTACATGTTGTTCCCTTTATCCAACTCCTTTCCTCCAATATGAACAAGGCTTATCTAAAGAATCTTTACTCTGGCTGTTGCATAGAATATATGTGTAACTACATTTATCTGTAATATAAATCTGCAACAAGACACTTATAAAAGGCTTAAGGATTTCAAATCTGCTGAATGTATCCATATGAAATTTGGCACACTAAATTGTTGCATCAAAATTAGTGTTTCTACTTACAGAAAAACCCCCCCCCCCCCCCCCCCACACACACACACACATTTTTTTTTTTTTTTTTTGTGGTCATTATTCTACATAGGTGATAATGATTGAATAGTAAATTCGTGAGGATGTTTGATCCGAAGTGCAGCCTCGATAGAATGATGCATTCAGAACAACAGACACATTTTTTTAGTACGTTTAATTCAGTGTAATCATCATTCCCAATACCAACGTCAAGATGCACACGTTAATAATAGACTTTGAGTCTCAGGGCAGTATCACTTTCACCTACATTGTATAAATCTCCCTCCCACAAAGGCTTTAGGTTCTCCACTATCTTATCAACATCAGTAATTTCAGATGTGAAAGGCACTGGTAGTGAGCATAGACAAAAAGAACCATAGTGGTAGTATGTGTAGGCCACAGAGATAAGTATATGGAAAAATTAAATATATTTATAACTGTTACACATCCATATATTTCCTGTTGACTGAGATTCCTCCCTTACCACATTTCAGGTACACAAGTTGCAATGTTCGCTCATGGGATGCTAAATCTGGTGATATTTGCACATTCAATGCAAGTAACACTGCCTTGGTCCTTGATGAGAATGCTGATGACTTTGGCAGAATTCACAATGAAATTAAGCAAGTGAAAACCACGGCCTTAATCACTGCAGCTTCTTTTAGGCATGGTGAGATATTACCCCTAGCATAGCTATAGGTTTTTATGTTCATTCTGTTGTTAGTTTAGTAGTAAATTTTATTGACTTTTTCAACTGACAAAGGTTAAGCTATGAAGTATCAAAAAAGTCAATCTCGTTAAGACTCACCCATACTGCTTAGCATTTGAATTTGTCTCCAAACAACAAACAATGTAGGGAAAAAAACACTTCGCAAATGTCTCTAGATTTTGTCATTTCTTGATCATGGATCTCTGTCTTAGAAACCCTGTTTGGTAATCAGTAGTCTTCACTGACAATTTCAGAATTAATTATCCGTCTTCCTTCCAGATGCTGCTAGGACTAGGGCCGAGCAAAGATCTAAGAATTAGAGGTGACCCCTAAAAGTCTTGTGATTCAAGGCCTGTCACTTGTAAGAAAAAAAAATGCAAAAAAAAAAAACGCAAAAAAAAAATGTCAACAGAATGAAACAAAATCTTATTTCATAACAGCGGATATAAAGACAGTATTTTTCAACATTCTTTTAGATTGGGGACAATGAATGAGACATTCCTTGATGAAATATGTTTCCTATATGTTCCCTATTGTCTGTGGATTAGAGTTGTCTTTTGACTTTCATATGTTGCCGTCTTCTCAACTTTTTCTAGAATCATTGGGAAGTCTTCTGACAATAAATGATGCATCAGCTTCTTCCCCTGTCATCGTTGTGGTCTTGAGTGTGGACTGCAAATATTTTCATCATTTATTCCTGGATGTTTTTATCTTGTGCCTATCTCTTTTTCACTTTCCTTCCGCTATTCCTTGAGGTACTGTCGAGATAATCTCCACCAAGAGGTTGAAAGACATATGTAGAACGTAGGGAAACAAGATATCTTAACTTGTAAAGTATGTCACTTGTCGGCCAGGTCAGTTATGTTTAAATAACCCCTTTCATGTTTTGTACAGGCTTTGTGGATGTGTGGTGTAACAATCAAGGCACAGACCCAGTCCACACATTTACCTTTCACAAACCAGATGTGGCACATTTGGCAGCCCTGGACACGAGTGGTCACTGTGCCTTAGTAGGAGCTGCCCAGGGCACACAGATTCAGATTCACAGTGTAGGAGATGCTGATGGACAGTGCATTTGTGACTTTAATGTGAATAGTCCGGTATGTGGTCATACTTTATCTATATAATTTCATGAAAGTTTTTTGAAGTTACTGTGAGATTTTTTAAAATTTTAAATGTTGTTGCATGGTATTAAGCCATGTTCTTAGTATATGAGGCTTCCATTTATTCTTGTGAACAATATGTCATAGTTTTTTTTGTTTTGAAAGATGATCCCTGGATGCATACTCAATGTGTTTCATACTCAGCAGTTGCACTCCATTATTATGTAACAATCAAGCATTTATGGTGCAATTTTTTTGCTGAGATTTGATCTAGTGGCATGATGAAATGTCAGAGGTTTATTGTACATAACCTGCCTGTGGTGTCCTGAACTACAGAAACGAGGTCCTCATCTTTTCTTAATCAAGGACAGTAAATTTTATAATTGACACAAAATGCTGGTCATGCAGCGCAATGGATGACGTACAGAGTGATTTTTTTTATCCACTTCACAGTCTATAACTATTTTAGTTGCTTGTTCCATTTTAAATTTTGGTTATATCCATAAATAGCTCTCTGAAATAGGAATGACTTACTTAATAATTTCTAAATTCTCTCTCTTTAGGTGACACAGTTTGATTGGTACAATACTTGTGCATCAAGTATGTCCTCCAGTCTACTTATTGCCTGTCATAGCTCTGTCTGGCTGAAGAAGGTGGAATTTGAACCCTCTTGGGCTCCTAGCTCATCAGTAAAGCAAGAGACAAATATGACAGAGGTGAGATCTGATGGGAGACAGGGCTTGTCTCTGTAATCATTTTGGAGAGGATATTGTTTAGATTAGAATGATACCTTTAAGATAGAGAGTAAGATGGAGTAAATTCTGTTTGTCCTTAATTAAGTCGAATCAGTTTTCATCATATAGATATAACAAAACTGAGTAACAAACATAAATAGTGTGGGAGCCAAGGTTTGTCTGTGTAATAATTCAAGAGAAAACATGGTTTGGAACATTGCTGTTCAGATTGTGTCGGCATCCATTTGTCTCGAGAGATAATGGTGTAGCGCTAACATTGGGGGTGGCATCTTCTAGAGTGGCTGCGGAGCCCCACCCTAGAATGGCAGTCTCATGAACAGTTGTTGCAAATAAAGGGGGTTGATCCTGCCACAGAGGCTGCCCTTACCTTATTCCTTGCCCTCTTGTCGGTAAGCTGATCGTTTCTGGTGGTTTCTGCCCGCTTCACTTCCTCACTGACAGTGGTTCTCCAGAACTGGCAGTTGTCAGCAGAGCAATCCCAGGTACTGGGATCAATGTCAGCTGCCTTCATGTCCCACTTGCAGACATCTTTGAACCAGATCTGCAGTCTTCCTGTAGGGCGGGAAACGTTGCACAGCTTCCCATACAACATGTCTTTTGGGATGCATCTGTCAGTGTGTCATCCATGCGGTGTACATGGTCTAGCCATTTGAGGCTTTGGATGCCGGGGCGCACTGGAGGAGACTTTTGTATTTGTCACCTTGTCTTGCCATTTAATCTGAAAGAGGTGTTTGAAGCAGTGTAGACGGAAGCTGTTGAGCCCCTTCACCTGGCTGGCATATATAGTCCAAGACTCACTCCCGTACAGCAAAGTGGTGAGTATATAGGCTTGGTAGGTGAGGTAGCTTTGTATTCATCGTTAGCTAGCTGTTTGCTCCTAACACACATAGTCAGCTTGGACATGACTGCGGCGGCTTTCCCAATCCTGCTGTATATCTCTGTGTCCAGGGAGAGAGATCTGGCAACGGTATACCCCAGGTACGTGAAAGTTTCCACAACCTTGAGATTGAGATGTGTGTTGTCGATGGTGATGTCCAGCATTGTGTCTATGCCCTGGGCTAGGATAGTAGTATTCTTTAGGCTGATGGTCAGTCTGAATTCCTTACATGCATGAGACAGGCGACTGACTAGCTCCTGTAGACCAGCCTTGGTGTGAAACGTCAGCACCACGTCGTCTGCAAACAGCATCTCTCGGATGAAGAACCCTCTAACTTTTGTTGTGGCACACAGTCGGGCTATGTATACATGTAAAACAACTTCCCATCCACTCCAGTGCAGATGAATATGCCTTCCTTGCAGTCGACAAAAGCTTACTGAAGGAGCACAAGAAGAAGATTCCAAACAGCGTCGGTACCAGGACGCAGCCTTGCTACACACCAGTGCTCACAGGGAAGGTCTCGGATATGCCACCGCTGAAACAGACTGTGCTGTGCATAACCTCATGAAAGAAAGTAACCATCTGAAGTAGTCTTGGGGGGGAATCGATTCCTCTGCAAGGCGCTGAAGAGTCCGCCTCTGCTGACCAGGTTGAAGGCTTTCGTCAGGCTAATGAAGGCAATGTACAGTGGCCTCTGCTGTTCTAGACACTTCTCCTGCAGCTGAGTGTAGGGTGAAGATCATGTCCATTGTAGATCAACTGGCCCTGAAGCCACACTGTGATGTTGGGTACATATGGGAAGCAAAAACTGTAGGCGGGCAAGGATGACACAGGCAAAGACCTTCCCCACAATACTGAGGAGGGAGACACCATGGTAGTAGTTACAGTCACTGGGGTCTCCTATGTTCTTTTAGAGAGTGACGATGTTTGTATCGCGCATGTCTTGGGGGACGTGGCCTTTCTCTCAGCATAAGCACAGACACAAAAGTTCATGTAAGATAATAGACAAGGTAAAGTAAGTTTTGTCTCTTCCTGAGAGGAAAATATCAGTTCACACATTGATTATCAGACACATACTTATGTCCATGCAAACATGTGACATTGGTACACTTTTTATGATGTGAACACAGATTTTATACACATTTCTATACTACACATCTGCAATGAAACCTGAAAAAAGGCTTAAATAGATCTGGAACTACTGAATGAATCCATATGAAATTTGGCACTCAATATTGTTCCATGAAAATCTGTTTCCTCTTACATAAAGCTGAAAAAAGCTTACTATGTTTGGCGTTGTTCTGAAAAGAGTATAATTGAATAGTAAACCCGCGAGAGTGTTTGATCTGAATTAGATATTCAATAGATTGACGCATTATGTTATTATTCTGCAGCTTCTACTCACACAGCATCCAAAACAAAAAACACATTTTCTGTGAGTATAACATTCAGTTTAATTATCGAGGTGCGCAGGCTTGTCTTACACTTTGAGTCACATGGCAGTGTCAGTTTGACCTACATTTATAAAAATCTCCCATGAAGGCCATGGGTTCTTTGGTAGTTTCCCAAAATAATATAAGCTCTTTCTTTCTTCCTTTGATATCTTATTTTTGAGATGAATGCAGTCCAGCTTTCCAGTTACATGAACATGTGCATCACCAGTCCCGTCGCATAGGGATGAACCTGGCACAGTTTGGATTTTCACTTTGGTCATTTCTTCATGCTTGTAGTTATCTCTTTGGTGTGTGTAAATAATAATGTTAAAGAAATCAATTAATATGTAAACAAAAGGAAAATTAATAAAGAAATAAGCACGAGATAATAAATGTTTCAAATTATGTAATTTTTCAACTGGCCATATATCAAAACTAAAACTTGAATTTTCTACAGGACCAGTGATATGAGCAGTATGCCCAGCTTTTTCTTTAGACAGAAATTTAGGCAGTATTTAGTGAATAAGAAGCATAGGGATTGCTTCCATGAAGTAATTGCAAAGTACGTGGAGATCATGCATTTTTAATATAATAACCCTTTTAAACATTTCAGCGTGCAAACTATGATAGTTACAGCATTTCAGTTTATGATTCTTATAATCATTTTAATGTACATGTAAAAGCTTAGAAGAAATCCATAATAAAATATCCATTAAATGCTGTTGAAAACTTGGTAAAAACATCTTCCTTTGTAAAATACATGTAGTTTATTGAGCATAAAAAGATATTTTTCCTTCTTCCACAGATTCATAGCATTATCTGGGCACCTATCACAGCTGTGGCTCACAGGAGCAGTGAGAATGAAGTGGCAGTTGGGTACAATTTGTACGAGCCGTCAACGCAAGTGAAGGTAATTATAATTAGTACATGTGATTAGTGATTTCATTTTTGTTTGTTTTATGTTGAGTTTGACCTTATCATAATCCTCACTTTTTAAAAACATGTTTAGACGTTTAACTAAAATTGCCTATTTTCCAGGTGAACATCTATGACGTGACAAAGAATCATATCAAAGCAAAGTTGACGGGTCATACATGGCTGATAACCTACATACATATGCCAGAAGCCCTCCCAAATCAGTTGGTCACTGGAAGTGGAGACAGAAAGTGAGTGATGATTAAGGCTGATTTTTCAGGACCACATATATTTTTGCTCTTCACCCTTTTTTCCCCCCATTTTTTTTTTTTTAAATTATGTCATATCATATAGTCTTTTTTTTAAATGCTATTTTAGCTGGATTTTATAACAGTACATGACATCTTGATCATATCACCCACTGCTGTACCAGGATATAAGGCTCAAACGAAAAACCTTCGCTCAGCCCAATTAAGAGATGAATTTTTATCATTTCATACAATGGTATAATCATTCTTCACATCAGTGTCTATGTATCTCTGTCATGTAGTCTGCCCATTATTTTCTTTTCTTTTTTGAACACATACCATGTCCTGTCTGTCAGTGCTAGTACAATTATATGTACTTGGTTTTCTCAGTATGTGTCCTAATCACTGCTATTTCTTGCAAATTTCTTTTCTTTTTGGGTACATGGTTCATCAGTCCTTTTCCACAGTTTTTCATTCTTGATTTTTTTCCAACCACAGTATTCTGACAATTTTTTTTTTTTTCCGGAACAATTTATGAAAGTTAAGAGTTTGCCTCTCACCTTCAAAGTTTTTGGCATTTTGTTCTTCATTTTAATTCCCTTCATCAATTTATAATTTTCAAAATCATTTTGATGCAGGCTTTTTAAAGTTCCAAAATAGATTAATTGATAATTGATTTGTTTAGTTCTTGATTGCAACATCTTTTGTTATATTACATATATGGCTAACTTCTTTCCAGAATTCGTTTATATGATCTGAGAGTTGGTTCTTACCCAAGCATGACCTTGGTGGGTCATGTGGCAAAGGTCATGAGTGTAGAGATGGATGACTGGAAGGTGGTTTCAGCTGATGAAGGTGGCTTTGTATGTGTCTGGGATCAGAGAATGTGTCGCAAACTGTGGGATGTGCACAACAGGTAACGTGTTGGTCTTAGCATGTTGAAATGTGTAAATGAGCTGCTCTTAGTGTTGCCTGGTGAAAATCTAGTGAACTGTATTTTTTAAAAATGTTGTTCAGATTACATTTTAGAGGTTCTATCATTAAATACAGTGGAATCTGCCTAAAGTCAACCCCTCGGGACTGAGAAAAAGTGTTGACTATAAGCAAGGTTGACTTTATCTGGGTTCACATATCTGGTCAGCACAGGGGATCAAAGTGTTATACAGTCAACTATGCTTGTAGCGATGTCGTTGGGGGACCAGAAAAAAGATCACTACACCCAAAGTTCGCTACAACCGTTGGAAGAAAAATTCAAGGGAAATAATCCCTGATATGAGCCCGATTGTAATTATTATTGGGTTATTTCCCCTACATTGATAATGCATCATGACCACTATAATTGTGCCTTGTTATCCCTCTCATAATTATCATTTTGTTGTTTTTTATTGTTTGTCTTTGTGTGTGTGTGTGTGTGTTTTTTTTTTTTTCTTTATTACATTTTTCAAAATTTATTTGATTGACAATGTCTAGTTTGTGAAGCCCCATGCCAGGATGGTGCCACATGTGAAACATTACATTTACTACTCATAATTATACATGATACCAAATACAAGATAAATAGACATTGTACAAGGTACATGGACTAACTACAAGAGGCATGTTAAAACGCTTTTCTTCTCTCTAGTTGGATTTGAAAAAACTGGTGATGGTTG
>JBCAUA010826034.1:0-14474 GCA_038406235.1 Peronia verruculata
AAAGCAAATAACACATATAAATAACTTCATCTTGATGTTGAAATGAAAGCCGAAATGTAAGCCAAATTTTCAAGTCAGATTGACTCTTCTTCAGGGCAACAAAGAGAAAAATTATCATTTTTTTCTTATATATAATTATTTCTTTTTCCAAGAATATCAAAAAAAAACCCTCTCCTTTACAAAAAAAAAAAAAAATAATAATAATAATTTATTAACATTTCCTTTCGTGTACAGTAATACCCTATTTACATTTTATATACTTTCATTATTGCCCTGACGAAGAGCCAAGAGGGCTCGAAAATTTGGCAGAGATTTGATCATCAAAATCAAGTTGTTTATAGATTTCTATGTTGTTTGTTTTTCTTGAAGTGTTTTGCCAGTTGCCGATCTGACAGTTCTCTTACATTTTCATAAAAAGAAATAAAAGTACCATGATCATTATTGTTATCGTCGGTGGCGCACATACCTATGCAAATGAGAGTAAACTCTGCTAAGTACAGTCCATAGTCTGCCTTGTCAGTCATCGAGTGCTCAGTCATTCCGGTGTAGAACCATCGCAACACGGCAACCACACCCACGACACCGCTGGCTACCAAGTAAGTAGTCAGGGAGGGGATCTGGGGACACTCTTGCTCAAACAACAAGCCCACAGTCACCTGGACACAGAGGCAATGCAATGGGATAAGACAGAGGATAAGACATTCACCGCTCTTAGGTATTATTATGCATGCACATGACCCATGACCCAGGGTGCATGTACTTTTCTATGATACACTTCCGGTCTGAAAAAAAAAAATGATGAAATTTTGCGTGAGACTGTGTTCCATTAAGATGGAGAAATGCAATATTATGTCCATGCATTATATTTTAAGCATTAAAAGCGTCCAGAAACAGCGGCTGATAATGATCAGACGTGATTTCAAGGACTGGTAAGCTGAATTATTTGAGGAAATTGAAGGAAAGGTTCGGAAAACAACGTAAACGCTCGTTTTGGCACTGGAGAAATGGTTAACAAAGATTCATGAATACGTTATACTCTTTGAAATTTAAAAAAAAAAAAAAATTGGTTGGTGAAAATGTTCAGTGTTCCGTTTCCTGCAGATATCTAGAGTTGGCTGTACATAATAATTTTACGCTTTATGATAATGAATTTTGCTTCTTCCACATATTTTGAGATGCGATGTTACAATACATTGTTTATAAGCCTTTCAACCTCCAGGGAACTTCAGCCTTTTCTTCCTCTCCGAAGCTGAAATGTGAATGTTTGGGCTGATTTTCCAAACTGTTGTTTTCATGAATAAAGGGAAAGTTATGGCACTGTATTATGCTGTTGAAATGTATTTAAGTTAAGGCTTCACTACATGGCGATCATGTTTTGCAACATTCTCTGAAGGCTAAAATCTTATACCAGATCAGAATGCGTATGGCAAATTGGTTCTAGATGCTAATTTGAATTGTGTGTATATAATGAAAATTAACTCATGATTTCATTAAATTACAGGGTTATTGCATTATATGATATTATTCTGCATACTCATAATACTCACATTTATAAAAGGCATAGACATAAGCACAACAATGATAGGTAGGCATATGTAAGCCAGGAAGGTCCACCCTTTCTCAGAAGTCCTTTTGTTCGTATCCGGGGTTTTGATTTGCTTGGTAGGAGCAGACTTTTCGGGAGGCTCTTCATGTTCTTCATGTTCTTCTTCTTCTTCCTCTTCTTCTTCTGGTTCCGGCATGTCATCGATCGCTGTAGTAGGTACATCGGACGTTTCTTTATCTGCGTTCGTATTGATGTTTTCCTCATGTCTACGGTGTTGTCCAAAGTCTAGAGCTGCTTCTAAATCTATGGTCAGATCACAATCCAGTTTTGATGAATGCATCTGTCAGATTCCCTCTTCCCCCAAGATGTCATGTTTGAGAACGATAGAGAAAAAAATTACAATCCTTGCGATACTGGTGGTCCTTCCTTTAAATGGCCGTCAGTACTAAGACAGCTCAACTGTCCTATGCTATTTCTTTCTCTTGTCTACTTTTTCTGAAATCTGTTTGTTTCAGAATATAGGCGTGATGGCCCACATTACTTTGCCTTCGTTTTGGTGTAGCAGCCATCCATTTGAAAGCGGAATAGAGCGGAATAGAGTGCAGAGCGGTGCGATCACAACTTTTTTTCAGGAATTTCCTGAAAGCCTGAGAACACATGAACACACAGAAAATGAATACCAACCAGAATTAAGACAACACAAGGCTAGTCATTCCCCGCGGGGGGGCTCGGGGTTTATAAGTGGGTTCTCTGCTCCCACCTGCAGACAGCGTAAGCCAATCATCGGTGGGGTGTTTCCCATCGAGTACCATCCTCAACCTTCCACGGGAGACATCTCTTCTCTCTCTCTTTCTCCTTGTTCCTGTCTTCTGTCTCGCTTTCTTTCCTCTCTTCCTCTTGACGTGTAAACGTGTTGGGCACAATATAGCTGTAATCTTGCTGATGTGCTGTTAAACCCCAAAACAACAACAACAAGGCTAGTCAACATCCGAATCTTATAACCTGCTTCTATTCTATTCTGTTGCATCTAGGCCTATAGATGTAGGCAAATTCTCTGTGTGGCACAGAGGACTGTATACGTGGGAAAGGATATTTGTTCCCATTTAATAAGGTGTTTGAGAAATGTTATTATTCCTATCATTAATTTAAACAGAGCAAATAACTGTTTTATAGCCTTTTGTCAACGCCTGGGATTCAAATGTAGTACACTATAAGAGATTCTCCCCTGAGGAATTATTCTTCCGGAAATTCTGTGAGTTTTAAATGTTTGTGGTTTTGTTTTGTTTTGTTTTGTTTTTCTTCTTTCAGTTTGTCTATTGTTGTATTTGTTGTTGTTCTTGTTGTTGCTGTTGTTATTGATATTGGTCTTTGTTGTTGTTGTTGCTGCTGCTGTTGTTGTTGTTACTGTTATTGCTTTGTTGTTTCCGTTTTTCGTATTTTTCTCGCGTAAATATAACATTAAGAACAAAAAAAAAATTGATGTGTTTTCACAGTAGCATCGTGTATATTGCACTGGATGGCATTTTTATGCCCTTAGCTCTGAAATACAAAGTCAGACTATTATCAATATAATGAGCGATCGGGGGGCGTGGCACTTATCTTATAGTCCAATAAAGTCAGAATCGGCAGGAATTAAACATTTAAAATAATTGCAGACGTGGCCAACTGATACTCAACTGTGTCATAGACTACTCTTTATTTTGATTGAATTTACACAGTTAATTAATTAATTTTTTTTTAAATGCCGAACTATCATTCATTTTGTGCGCCACGTGTGTATTGTGTGTAAATAATACTCAATTGACTGTAATTTGTGTTCACTCACCATTCGCAGGCAGGCCAAATGTTTGTGCCATCACTGTGTTAAGAATTTGTGTGTGCCATCACTGTGTTAAGTATTTGTGTGAATGATTGTGTTATTATAGTGTAGTTGTAGAAATTCTTCGTAACTGTTATAATTGTGCTGTAGATTATGTGATTCAGATTCTCTTAGCAGGTAGAATCTAGATTCTAGACATAGGCAGTGAAAAGATCAGAGATAGATAAAAGTCTTCTATTTTACCATTTTTCACAGACAATGGTCAATGTCAGTTTATCATTTTTCTCTATATCCCCAGTTCATAGAACGGGAGACCTTGCTAGTAATAATATAATCTGTCTTTTTGAGCTGAGATTGTTGGATTAGTTTCCGCTCTTCAGTTTACATTGGCTCATGTCGTTTTATGCTGAGATTGTTAGATTAGTTTGCGCTCTTCAATTTTAGATTAGTTTGCGCTCTTCAATTTTAGATTAGTTTCCGCTCTTCAATTTACATTGGCTTGTGTCGTTTTATCCTGAAATTGTTAGATTAGTTTGCGCTCTTCAATTTACATTGGCTTATGCCTTTTTGTGCTGAGATTGTTATATTAATTTTCTCTCTTCAATTTACATTGGCTTATGTCTTTTTGTTCTGCGATTGTTAATTAGTTTGCGTTCTTCAATTTACATTGACTTGTGTCTTTTTGTGCTGAAATTGTTAGATTAGTTTGCGCTCTTCAGTTTACATTGGCTTGTGTCGTTTTATCCTGAAATTGTTAGATTAGTTTGCGCTCTTCAATTTACATTGGCTTTCTTTATGTGCTGAGATTGTTATATTAATTTACTCTCTTCAATTTACATTGGCTTGTGTCGTTTTATACTGAGATTGTTAGATTAGTTTCCGCTCTTCAATTTACATTGGCTTATGTCTTTTTGTGCTGAGATTGTTAATTAGTTTGCGTTCTTCAATTTACATTGACTTATGTCTTTTTGTGCTGAGATTGTTAGATTAGTTTTCGCTCTTCAATTTACATTGGCTTATAATGGTGAATTTACAATATTCTCGGGAGTGTAAAAAAAAAGGGGGGGGGGGTAAACAGAGAGAGGGAGAGGTAATATCTCTAGGTCTACTTATCTTTCTGTTCGCCTATTTACACCCTCTCCTGCCCCCCCCTTTTTTTTTAAATCTTATTCAATTTTTTCCCTTTCTATTGTTCAAGTTTATTCATTAGGGATCTCTTTCCTTGGTGCCCCCCATCTGGAAAGAAATTACAGCAGCGAAACAAAACAAAACAAAACAAAAAAGGGGTTTTCAACGTCCAGTAAAATCATGACAACACAATGATGTATATTGTGGTCATAAAAAGAAACAATTGACCGAATTCTAAAGTCTCGGAGCCTCACACACGTCCTCACAGACAGACAGACACTGATTAGTGACATCCACACATAGTGACATTAATCTTGCATAGTTCAAAAACCAATTACGGTGAGAAAACAAGTCTGTTAATAGTTTTGTTTTCCTATGTTTTGTTTTAATTGCTTTGCATGACTATTTCTTTTGAGTAGCCTCCCCTATGGCTCCTTTTATTTATTTATTTATTTATTTATAATACAAAAATATTTTATTTTGCTTATTTATAAGGTTTTGAAATGAATAAAGGTATTCTTGTAAAGTAAATGCTTAATTTACTATGTCTTTTTAGGTCTTAATTTTCTCTAAATAGGTGTTCAAAAAGCTTGTTAAGGCATTGAGGATTTAATCACATTGTTATCAATATTACATAGATTATTATTTATTGTGGCGATATCAGGATAATGTTCATTTGTTTCGTTATACCGTTACCAAAGTTCGATCCAACTTTTGTATGGCTGCTGTCAATGTCAACAACATGTCCGCTCTTGCTCCTTCTATCGAGCGGCGCACCAGGATCGACATGCTCGCTGCTTGAACGAGTGATTTGTTTTGCTTGTGAGTATTGAATACCGGTTAGGAATTCATCATTAACTCTGTTACTTTTCAGAATCCACTAGAAGAGTCTTTCCGCCATGCCAACGTTATGGCTGGGTTTATTAGATCTAGACTCTAGATTCAATGTGCAAAACTTTCTTCATGAATCGTTGTTCTCATTACGAACAGTGATAAAAATAATAATAATAATAATAATAGTCTAAGATAGACTTGCGTTTGAGAACCTGCCGTAGACTCTGTTGAGCATATATCATGTGTGGGGAGATGTGTATGTGTGTGTGGGGAGAGGGGGTAATTTCTACAAGCAACTCAGACTCAGACACACAGATCTAGTGCAACAGATACCAAACAGAATATCAAATTGCAGTTTATAAACAATAATACTTATGGTGAGCAAAAAAAAAATATTGTAGATCTACTTTGCTGAGCCTTAAGTGAGGTACACTTCGAGGTTCATCAGATGTAATTTGCCGAGGCACGTTTGAGGGATTCTTGGAGGTTCATCAGCAGAGATATTTTTGCATGACATTCTTCTCATTGAATGGAAATGCAGTAGAAAAAAATCATTTGGGTACCATCATTTGATATTTAGTAGCTTATTAAGTTTCCATAAATGAATAAACTTAAAAGTCTGGTACATTGCTCATAATGTACAGAAAAAAAGAAAATCACAAACTGGCATATGAGATATTTTAACACTCATTATGTAAAATTACATATGCTACAGGCAAACACTATTACACTAGATTTTCCCAATACTTTTTGAATGAAAGCTAATTTGAATCATCTTCAGATTTAGATATACATCTAGATCTAATTTATCTGTATTTTGTTATACCACAGATTTGTCACCTTTGTGAATCTGACAGGAAACCACAAACTCAGAGATGACATTGCTGTTTTATGAATAAAATGAAACACAATTTTTGAATGCCGATAGCTATTATTGACTTTTTTTTTTTTTTACCATGAGATGTAACTACGAGATTAATATACTGCGCATAAAAGTTATTAAAAGAAGCTCAAAATTAAGAACATTTAAGAAACATTCATGATCGGCATGTATGAACTTGAAAATGACAATAATTTAACTTAACTAGGAAATTTTTGTCATGAAAATGAAACAAGACAAATCAAAAGTGTGGTGATCTACAGATCTAAATGTTGGAACGATGTAGGCCTAGTATTTTATAAACTCATTGCTAGTTGTCATCTGTTTTTCCATTGAACTAAATTGTCATTTTCATGAAACCATATTTGGTATTCTTTTGTGTGTGTATGATTTTCTTGTTCTTTTAATGGATTGCTGTTTCTGTATTTTTATTTATCTCTAGTTAAATCAGTTTTATTCATCTTTGTGTCACTTGTTACTTTAAATTTCAGTGATCATTATCAATGTATAAAATTATAATTATTACCCATAAAACAGTGCTGACACGTTTGCGTACAGGTGAACTCTTCTTGTATTTGAGATGTAAATTGAAATAACGATTTTTTTTGTGTTCAACCTCCAATATAATCATGATGAGATAACAATATTTTTTGTGGTCACAAAATGACAGTTTTGCCTTAATATAGTCTGGTTAATTTATTCTGTGCGTAAAACTTGTTATGGATTTGGATCCAAAAGCTCTTTAGCTTTAACCATTCAGAAGAGCGAAATATTTCTTTGCAAGTTGTTTGGTGTCTATGCAGTGAAAATGCAAGCTCCTATATAGTGTGTGGATTATGAGAACATCACCATTTCAGTTTCTAGTGATTATGGGCTGAAATATATTTTTAGGCCATCTATCCTGGTATTTGAGACATGATGTGAGGTGACTGGAGAAATCATGTGTTTTTCAACAGTGAATGGATTTTTATTTATTTATTTATTTTTTTCTTTACAGAACCTTCTGTATCAATCCAAAATGTGTTTCAGAGTTAAATTTGCTGAAATAGATCAAGTAATAGATATCACCCTTTCTCACTAAATTCAGCTTCAGCAAGAGATTACCCCCACTGCCTTTTATTGCCAATATCTTGACTTCTACTTAAGGAAGCACAAAAAATGTTTCACTCATGGAAAGACCAAAGAATAATCCTCACAGTGATAACAATAACTCTATGTCCTCAAAATTTGACAACAGCCTGGTATCATCATGTCGCATTTCATTTGTTTTGCAGATTCTAATCTTATCCATTTGTTTCTGCTTTTATCATAATTATGAGTGACACAGTCATTGACAGTCCATTTAAAAAAACATGAACACCTTGGAAGTAAATACCTTTCCTGGTCTTCGCATGAAGACATGTCGCAATGATTTGTTGTGTGAGCTGCTAAAATATGTCGGATGTTAAAAGGCATGTCCTGAGAAAAATGAATTTTTACTGATTCTGGCATCAGATGAGATAATAAGTTTGTTTTCTTAAGCTTTTTAATCCCAAGAAAGTATGATTATCTTGGCTTTTTAAGTGACTGTTGACCTTTTTGGTGAGAAGCTTTATTTTTAGAAATTTGGAAATTTTGCCTGGAAAGCGGCACTCCATCTATTCTTCAATGATTTTCAACTGCCAAGGGTTTCATGATATGCATAACATACACATGGGACTTCCAAAATATATTAGTCTTTATCCAAGAAGGCTAGATGTCAGGCTTCCATACCTAGAGGAAGCCAGGGAATCTTTGAGTCACTGAAAAAAAAATGAAATTCTAATCTTTAAACCTTCCCATTGCCAGTATCTCAACTTCTACCTAAGGTAGACCAATACTTTTTTCAAACACTGAAAGGGAAATGAATAATCTTCACAGTGATATCAATAACTCCATATGCTCAAAATTTGACGAGCGCCTGATTTCATCGTGTTGCGTCTCATTTCACTTTGCACACACGTCGCCCAGTAGTAATGAAATGTTGAGTGTTTGTTCTAGTGCGCTGAAATCAACATTTTATACAATGGGCACGTGTAATCGTATAGAGAGACAGATACAGAGGACGGAAGCCAAACACTGTAACACGCCCGAATGAAATGCAATAAGATCTCTTGCAGGGACGTCGGATCGACAGTGGAATTCATGCAAATTTGGCTTTAATGGTCACTGTCTGTTCATGCGTTGAAATGATTGCTTTAGCCCCGATGTTGTTTCTAGAATTGGGTCGAATGTAAGTGTATTTGTTGTCTCGTGGGCAAATGGATGTTACTGTACAATGGTCTGTGTGTTATATTGTGGGCATAGAAGCTGTAATTACAGAACAAATGTAATAAATGGGGAGACTGAAACAAATAGAAAAAAAAAAGTCAAATGAAAAAAGGCAGACAAAACTCAACAATGAAGAGAGAAAATAAAAGGGATTAAAAGTTTTTTTTTTTAAATTTAAATCAGGCAAAGATAAAAAAGAAAGAGAGAGGGAGAGAGAGAGAGACAGACAGACAGACAGACAGACAGACAAAGACTGAAGGACAGAAAGAGGAAATGGTGAGATGTGAGGACAAGAAAAGACAGAGAGATATCTTGTTAGAAGAAAAAGGGGACAAAGAACAGATAGAAATAGAGGCAAAGAGAGAGAGAGAGAGAGAGAGAGAGAGAGCGGGAGAGAGAGACACAGAGAGAGAGAGAGAGAGAGAGAGAGAGTAGAAAAAGTCAGAACAGTTCGTGAGGAGGAAGAGACAGGGAGATAAAAGGAAGACAGAAAAAAGAACTAGAGACAGAAAGGGTCAGAATTTCAAAATGAAATGGTCAAATCTGATAATACTAACATAGAGCCATAACGCAACAGAAAGAAACAGACAAGATAATGAAGCGGAAATGGAGGAAGAAGAAAACAGAAAGATAAAGAAAAAAAAAAAAAAGAAAAGAAGGAAGAAGGAGAGGACAGAGAGAGATCAAGTTCCCACAGTGTGTAGTTGAGCTGTGTCCTGAAGGATCTGTCTTTCTTTTCTTCTTGATCATCAAAGAGTTAACACTGATGTCAAATCTTTTTAGATAATCCGAGTACTAAAAGGGGTCGCCATGACAAGTTTCAGTTCTCCTTTGTTTTTCACAAGCAGGATAATGGATTCTTATGGATTCTTCACTCTTTGGTCGTTAGGAATCTTAAAAGACCTTTACGGAAATTGAAGGCAACCAGAGTGATCGTCCTCATCTGGGGAGTCTTCTTAGTCATTCTGAATTTTGCATCAATCCGATAACGATGTGACTGAGCCGTGTTGGCGTTGTGAGAAATGTATGAGAGACTAGAACTGCTAGAACTTGCCAAGTGAAATTTTCATTTTGAAACAAATAAAGACTGAGCCAATATATGAGAAAATTATTTCCAAACCAGATCCAACCCCCTCCCCCCCAATCCTCACTAAAAAAAGGGGACAAAAACATTTTCGCCATAGAAGAGATTCGTCCATTCATATTGTTTGTACATTCTGCATGTCGTAAGATCAACAACTTTTGTCAATACAACTGCAACACAGTTCATATGGTTGGTAAAGAAGAAAATGACCTTAAAGTACATAATTTTACTGCTAATCAATATTCTATCCATTGAATCGTCTACTGTGAGGTCTTTGATGGTCAATATTACTTTACATTTTATTCTAATTGCATTCTTTAAAAAGTTGTCCTGGGTCTTAGAGGGTCAAATGATATGAGGCTGTTTTTGTGGAGAACCTCAACAAATTTGCAAAGGCCAGTCCTGAAAGTTTGAAGTTAGAGTTTTGTAACTCTCAACTGTTTAAATGCAATTATTCAAACAGTTTATGAAGCCATCTATTTGGCTGATTAGCTTATAAGCCGAATATGACACTCTGAAAAAAATTCCCATTAGGCTAACGGGCGTAGTCGTGGTTGGAAGTTTAAGTGTTAACATCATTGCCAATTTAAGTTGAGACTTACAGAGATCTACACGCTAGATGATCAAATTTATACTGGCGGACTTTAAACACGCAACACTTGAAAATGATTGTACTGACGGACTAAAAACGCAATACTTGAAAATGATTGTATATATCAAGTGTTTTTAAAGTCCGTCAGTATATATCATAATATACGCTTTCTCCTTTTCTCTTTCCTTCTTTCTCTCTTTCTCTTCTTTCTCCATTTCTTTAATAACGTGTCATCTTTTCCTCTTCTCGGTCTAACCTCTTCCCGTTTCTGATCTGGATTGTTACACTCTGGAACGATTTCAGATTTCACACAAAAATATAACCAAAGATTAATCACGATTGAAAAGCATCCATATCTGTCAAACCCTAGCATGATCTACAGTTTTGTTATCGTTGTTTTACATATTTATTTTCTCTTCCAATTTCCATCGCCAAAGTTGGAGGGGAAAAAAAGATGACTTCGAATGCTCCTCTCCCACCCCCCCCCCCCACCCCCGCTCCAAAATGCAACCATGATCGTATTATTGTGATGTCATTACATTAATATTTACTTATCGCATAAGACATAAATATGTCTAGCCTTTCAATCCTAAAAAAGTAGTGTTATCTTGTCTTCAAGAACCTGCCCTGTTTTTTTTGTTTATTATTTTTAGAAATTTGGAAATTTTGCCCAGATTTCTGTGCGTAACTTCATTTTTGCCAGTTTTTCTCCTGATTTCAGCCAATGTTGAAGGGTCACACAGTCACATCCTGTCTCTTCAATTTCTAACGCCTCTTGCTAACATCAAGCCTGCTCCAAACCTGTTTCTTCACCATATAATAATATAAGTGTGTGAATTAAGGTTCCAAGGGATACTTATAACTCAAGTTGGTGGAAAATCGACGCACAACTCATTTTGACTGGCTCCGAGACATTAGTAATGTTTTCGAAAGCTTCTCTCGTGCACAGGCAGCAACAACAGCAACAGCAATATTAACGACGTCAACAACAACAAAACTCCTATGAAGCAGACTAGGATTTCCTATTCACTCTCGGATTCTCCTCACCTGATCAGCCTTCCTGCACGGTTGAACGCTCACACTGAACTATGCAACTGACTGTGCACGGCATTGTAAAGGGAAACAGCAGGTTAGGCTTACCACAATTTATCGCTCTTTTGATATACCCGCATACCAACCGCTCTACACCACACATCTGACAGAAATACGACGACCCCCTGGGTCGCCGCAAAACTGCATACACATTGATTTCTTGCTATTGTTATCCATTTTTTTGATATCCCAAATTTTGATACATAATTCGAAATCTTTTATAAGTCATAAACATGTTATTCATTTTTACCGTGTTAATGTACGCACCGTGCTAAGCACAATATCGCCGTTATCGTGCTGATGTGCAGTTAAACCCTTACACAAACAAACAAACAAACCACACAGGGAACTAGAAAGTGAATAAATGAAAAAAAAAAAAAAAAGAAGAAGAAGAAGAAAAAAAAAAAAAAAGCACTACGCGCATCTCTCAGTTCAATTCTACGCTTCTTTCCTACATAATTATATGTTTCTTATAATCATTTTGACAAAACTTAAACACTCGATATATCTGCTTCTGTCTATACTATGGCTCGATAGAATTATACAGATTGACAAGCTAGGAGTATACCGTTGTGATATGTCCAAGGTTGACTTGCAAAGGTTTGCAAGACATAATGCCCCTCTCTTAAAACCTATTAATTTTTTGTTCACAGTAATATTCTAAGGCTACAAAACAACAACCAACAACAACAAACAAAGAAATATACAAAAACAACAACAAAACGGCAAGGAAAAAAAAAACATTTAAAAAATGATCGTATAAATAGTGCAGCTTTACGGTGTTAAGGTCACAAACACACAAGAACAGGTATAGCGCCACTACGCATGGGTCTCATTCATGAAGAGGGCCAAAAACGCTTCAGTAATGGCTCTAAATGCGATGATTCTTGTCAGGTTATTTAAAGATTAAATAGGATGAAATAAGTTCGATAGAAGATTAGAAAGCTCCTTACCTGTCACTTTCATAGAGGTTATCATCTGTCAAGCCATGAAGGTTATCAATAAAACGTCTTATTTATCATATTGGCGAATGTGTCGACGAAAAGTCCGATAAAAGACAGGAAAGGTCCTCCTTTCGTAGAGGCTAAAGTCTCATCAGTCAATCCGTGAAAAGTCACTATGAAAATTCTTACTTATCACATTGGTGAGAGTGTCGACAGAAAGTCAGCCAACAACATTGATAATATTATCTACCAAATGAGTCTAGATGAAAAGCCAGATTAAATCAGATGACATTAGTTCAGCAGAGGTCTGAAAACTCCTTACTTGTCACTTTCAAAGAAGCTAAAGTCTACCATGATGGGTCATCATTAAACATACCTACTTATCACATTGGTGAAATAAGTGTCGATGAAAATTCAGCCAATAACATTGATAATTTTATCGATCATTTGAGTGTGGAGTAACATCGTTCAAGTCTTGTGCACCAAGTCATTGACAGTCTGGGCGGCACTGAACACGTAAGCCAGCCCATCACACTGCTCGTCACTATAATTCCACGCCAACTAGTACTCACACATAGAAGTTCGACGGCAATTTGTGATCTCCTTGACGTTATGCTGAGGCCACAGGTGCCAATTATCCTATTGGACACACAGGGTGGGGTAGAAAAAAAAAAAAAGCTAACTAACTCATATATCGATCGGTTTATTAGCGACAGGTGGGAAATGTGTATAAAGCTAACGGCGATGTTTGAATGTACACGCACATGTGTTTACGGGTGGGACGGAGAGAGTATTTATTTATAATGTGTTTATGTATGCGTGTGTATTTGTATTATGTGTGCATATGTGTATATCACGTGTGTTATGAGGAGGTGAAGAGAGGAAACCTGAAGCCAGGGAAAGAGAGAGGGATACCATAGATATAGTACAGCTGCACGTATAAACGAATGTTTACTATTCCTGCACTGCACTATTTCGTCTCGTCCGTTGATAAATTCAAAATTGACAGCCCTTATTTGTCATCGTATGGCGAATTATAGTTTCACTTTTTTTTTGGGGGGGGGGGGGTCATTACAAACAACTGCAACTATTAAACTGATCAAGATCTACTTGTAATAAATAGATCTTTGAATTATCTGGTTCCACTCCTGAATCATAATCCAACAAAATTCAGTGCCATGCCTGATAATCTCTCTGGGCTATTTTAACCCTAAAAGCGCCAAAGGCCGTCTTCTTGTCTTCATACACTGCAATGTGAGTTTCATTATCCAGATAGCATGTATATACTACAATGTACAGTAACAAAGTATCGTCTTATCTTTTCATTTGGTCTATGCTCTCGTTTCTTGAAAATGAATCAACAGCATCGTTTTAACATTGGTATGTCAACATTTTAGTCTGACTTTTTTAGCGTTAAACACCTGATGAATTTCAAAGATTAAGTCTAATCAAAGCCATCTCAGTACGAGAAAGACGTTACTCTTGGGTAATGTGCATGAGATCGTGGCAGTCACTAATATATATATAAAAAAAAAAGCCAAACTTGTGATTACATACAATAACATCGCTCATGTTTACACTTGAAGACAAACAAAACAAAGCATGTTGGAAGAGCTAACTGCCAGCCGCGAAGACTAATTATGCGTTACCTATTTCCATACCAAGCACAAGCATAGCCTAATATTACATCAAAGGGTGATGACCCAACTTGTGTTAAGTAATTTCAAGTATCAAGTCGAGTAACGTGCAGATCATGTCCGTATCTAAAGCCTTATAACTTTTGTCTCCAATCTGGATCAGGTAGTAAGATTATGCGAGTAAAGTATGGTAGGTCCTGTCAAAGATCATCCAGCTTACTCACAAGGTTAGTAAAAATATAAGATTAATACGTTATTTTGCATTATTTACAGTTCTCCTTACAGGCCTCAGAGTTAGGCGGATAAATGAATGGGTATAGAAGATGATAGAGAGAGATAGAGAAAGAATGAGGGATAGATACTCTGTTAGACAGGTAATCAGACCAGGTGAGAGATAGGTAAACTGATGACACAGTAGTGTGCTATTATAGTTCACCAAGGAATTACAAATTGATAACTAGAGAGACGAACAGAAAGATAGCCGGAGATACAAACAAAGAGGCAAACGCGTGTGTTTAAAAGAAAACTGGTAAGCAGGCTGTAGCAACATAGATAGATGATAGACAGATAGATAGATAGATAGATAGATAGATAGATAGATAGATAGATAGATAGATAGATAGATAGAT
>JBCAUA010826044.1:0-14473 GCA_038406235.1 Peronia verruculata
CCCCCCCCCCCCCCCCCCCTCCCCCCCCCCCCCCCCCCCCCCCCCCCCCCCCCCCCCCCCCCCCCCCCCCCCCCAAAACAAGGTTTTGGGACTAACATATCAAAAACAGGGTTTTGCTATTTCTACATACTTTGAACTCTTCTCATACCATAAAAATGATGGGTGGGGCCAGAAATATATGCTGTATGCCCCAAAATGGCACAAACATGGCACCATTTAAATGATTGTATAGAGAGATTAGGAAAATTCAATAGGAATTTTCTCAATGTGTATGATTTCTTCACGTTTTCCCGCTAAGGCTGTTTTTTATTTTTCAATCAATTGCCTTCAAATTTGGAATATACATCCTCCATAGCAAGTGTTTTAATAAACTCAGGTGTTTTAATAAACTGCAGTGCCTTTTTCTGAATTTCATTTCCGTTTTTCAAGGAAAATTGCATATTTGGTGGAAAATTGTGAAAAATTTACATCCGTCAACAAATATATTTCAAGCATTTATAAAAAAATATTCTATGACATATAACAAAAAACAAATGCATTTTGTCTTTTAGATAGGGTTATATTGTTCATGTGCATAATTCCTAAGAGCCTTAGGCTTCTGAAAATTTTCAAAACACAAAATCCAATATGGTTTCATTGTCATGACAACCAGATGCAAAGCAAAATTTTTTTCCACACTTTTCCTCTAATTTGGATATGCTGAATCTGAACTTGAAGCATAAAAAATTCCTAGTTCAAGCAATCGAAAGATCACTCTCAGAACCCCCCCTCCCCCCTTAATTAGCAGAGAAATTTAAAAAAACAAAAAACAAAACAGCGCGGTTATAAAAGATGGCACGCACATATAGCAGACAATTCTAAGAGAAATACCAGCAAGTACAGAAAACAACTTAAAATGCCATAAAAACAATATGAAAGAATAAAAGACTACTTACATGGCATGTTTTCCAAGAGTCTGCATCGCAGTTCAAAATATTGGGAACACTGGTTGAGAAGTCTGGGAAAATACAAAAAGAAAATGCCTCTATACATGTTGTCATGATACTTATAATATGACTGGACTAAATCCTTGAACTTAATACTCTTAATTGGATATAATATATGTCTTGTGCCCAGGGCAAATGAGTCGCAAGTCGCGCTGGGTGAATTCAGGTCACTGCCATTTTTCACTGTTTTTTTTTTGTTTTTTTACTGTTTTCTGACTATGATACCAAAATATTTTGGGTTTTTTTTTTTTTTTTTCCAGATTAAAATAGGTTAGCTTGTCATTTTGTGAAAACAAAAAAAAAATTTAGTATCTTAGTCGGAAAGTAATTAAAAACGACCAAAAACGGTTGTGTATCTTCATTGCCCCAGGCGACTTCTGACTCATTTGCCCTAGTCGCAGACACATCATTGTTCTTATCAAAATATCAAAAGAATCTAAAATGACAAAGAATATTTCATATGTCATAGGTTAAAAAAACAAAAAGACGGCATTTTTGTTCTTTCATTTGCTTTTTTTAAATTTAACTAATAGCGAGATTCTCCCCTTTTCACATTCCTTTTCTTGTCTTAAGAATTTTCATAAAATTTAATAAAATATTAGAAAATTCCTTACCATATTACAGGGTAAAACTAGTTCTCAAAGATCCCTAAACATATTTAAGGCTTCTTTCTGTCACTTTTTAAGGCTTCTTTCTGTTACTTTCAAATTTCTAGTGCTTTTGTTTCCAGTTTTCTGCATCAAACTGCTCATCAGCTTAGCTTTTTCACAGGCGTAATATCTATGAATTAACTGCTTCTGAGAGACAGACATTAATATCACTACACTGTGGGGCTATGTTTCCTTAGAAGAGAACACGCTATGGCCATTTTGCAGTTTAAAATAAAATCTTTCACTGATATAAGTACCTGCAGTCACAGGCTTAATGTACTCACTTCTGTGTGGCTCCCCGAGCATTTGTGGATGTCACCCAAAATGGGAGATAAGCCTTGAGCAACAGTTGCAAAATGAAGTGACGCGGGGACTGAATGGCTTCGCTATCGACAGTGGCCGGTGTGTTCAGACGAGTCAATTCACACAGTTGTTCCAATGTTGCATTTCTGATATCGGCCAGCGGACTCGCAACCAACAGATCAAGGATGAAGTCACTCACATAGGGCAGTGTGTAGAAAGAAGCTACAAATAAATAATAACAATGGTAATAGCAGTAATCGATAGCATGCATACAACGCTAATGACCAAACATAACGTAGTATAACACTAATGACCAAACATAACGTGCACAGCACTTATCCTCAAATGCTTTAAGCTCTAAGCGCTTTACAAGCTATCATACCCTTACAGACCCAATGGAGACTGGTATTTGTCTCGCGGCTGGTTGAAATGCGGCTAGAACGGAGAAATCGGGCTTTGAATATAATTTTCAGGGAATTCAACAATCTATAGCACTTATCAGATCAGGGAAAAATTTGTAAATTTCCAAGTATTTGTAAGATTTTCAAAAATAACTGTGCTTTTGTCAATAGGCCAGTGCTTGCTTACTCAGCAGTTCCTTCCTGAGCTGCAGACAGGTGATGAGGATCTCCAGCGCCTCCTTGGCAATGTTGGCATCTTTGGTAGGAATGTTCACCTGATGGGAGCAAACACCTGCATGCAACGACTGGCAGTCACTGTCACTGTTGGTGCTGGCAGAGCTACCTGTAGGAATATGGCAAATGAAAAATACATAATGTATATCTATATATTGAATATCTGCTATTGAATACTGAAAAACCTCCAACCTTTAGCTTCAATATAAAACAAAAACAAAAAAACAGACACACACTCAGCAATATCAAATACTTAAAATCCTGAGTTCCTGCAAGAAATTCTATAATTTTTCCACCATTTCTTTCTCATTAACAAATGTCAAAATTCCACAACTCCCCATGATGCATGCTAGATAGAGATGTCCATAACAACACACAGTCTGAATCCTATGCAGATATTAAAGAGCACAACTCATAATAAAATAATAAATGCTCTCTTTACACAATCACTATTTTGAGCATGTCGACATATCCTTCCATATGCTCTCTCTACAGTAGACGAGTTGCAGCTGAAAGCTATGACCCAAATAAAATTATCGGCATAGATGAAAATGACTGGCTCAGTCTATCCTCACCTGTGCTGCTCTGTCTACTGCGATGGCCACACCCAAATCCTTCCCTGCTCTCTTTGATGGGTTGGTTGTAGCTGAGAAGATGTAGTCTTCCTGCCGCTGCTGCCCATGTCACCCTCAGGAAACATGAAACTGTGTCCACAAATTCAGAAGCAGTCAAGCCCTGAGAGAAAAAATTGCAGAGTTTCAGTCAGTCTTATTTTTAATAAGCAATTGTGATCATAGGTCTTATTATAAAGACAACAGGACTTACAACCATGTCATTCTGAAGTCGAGCAACATCTTCTCATTTTGTTAATTTACAATCAAACAAAATGCAACTGTTTATTTCGTGCTGGTATTTGCAAAACTGCCAAAAGAACTCTGAGTCTATTTCTCATATCTGGAGGTAAAGTAACAATTGCATTATTATAATGGTCCCTCCACAGCTAATCTTCAGGGATAAAGAGAAATAATAGCAAAAGAAAAAAGAGAATGGGGACATAAAAAAAAGACAAACAACATCATTCAGTGAACTGATAGGGCTTTGCTCAAATCTTTATATTAGCTCATATATGCGATAAACGGATTTGGACATTACTGCCAAACATTTTTGTTCCTTTTGAGCCATTACCATGAAATTTACTACCACGTCAGTCAATTCTAATAACACAAGCAATGATTCTCAAATCTTTGGCGAAATATTGCATTAGTCTATTGCAGTCAACATCAAATATGTCTGTACAAGCAGAGATACATACCACAAATTCAATGCAGCAAGGAGCTTAGACAAAGCAAAACTAAAATAATTCCCAGGGCACCTTTCATAAATGGCTTGTGATATACTGCCCCACATACCTGGATAGCATTGCTCCATGCAGAGGCATTGCTGTTGCTACTACTACTGCTGTTGTTGTTAATGCTGCCTGCTGGTGGTGTGGTGGACATCACTGCTGCTGATGAGTCGTCCAGCTTTCTGGCATCCTTGACTGCATCTCCTGTCACTGTCTGACCACACAGCAAATATCTGGCACAGCAAACAGAACTGATCATGATTCAGGCAGGAGACAAATTTCAAAACCATTCTCTCATACTTGGACTAAACCACCAAATAAGGTCAAGCCGAGATATTTACAGATTTATGAGCTGGTCACCATGATCCACATTTTGCTTTAGGTCATTTACCTTTAAGTTACAAAACAAACACATGAGGACAATCTGCACACAAAACAACTTGTTATTTGTGAGTTAAAATACTTTTATTACTAACCTGACAAACATGTAAACAGAACTATAATATCTGTTTTCCTTTTGTATAAGGCTTAAATTAATCACTAAAATTCTGTGCTTTTTATCAGTACTGAACCTCAATATCCATATCATGTAAGAGATTTTGTATTCTCACAGAGCCAGGTTTCAGAAATCAGCACTGAGAACTTGAAATGATTTCTCAAATTCTGGTAATTTCACTCTTTAATGAAATGAAGTTTTGGGGTCAAAATACTGAAATCGGGTTTTTGTTATTTTTAGACACTTTGGCCTCTTCTGAAATGAGAAAATTAAAAGTGGTGGACAGAAACATCTTTTTTATGCCCCAAAAAGGCATCACAAAATGGTTGCCCTCACCATCTTTCCAGTCAATTTTTGCGTGTCCATTGAATTTACCAGTTTTTTAAAGACAATTTTTACCCACAATTAGAAATATGCCACCTGTCACGTTACATATTATATGAAAGGAAATTCTCTCCTTTAATAGGTTATGTGAATGATATCTGACCAAGGAAATTACATGAAACAGAGAACTGCTATAAAATGAGGTATGAATTATGCATCAGCGTGGTCTTGCTTCTAAACATAGCTAGGTTATGACTATCTTTAATCTCCGCTGAAACTGCCATTGCGCGCACAATGTTCTGGTTTGCTTGTGTGTGTGTCATCCATTGCCGTGCATCCTGACCTAGTTATCTGATTGGTCGAGTGTTTTTCCGTGTGGCCTCATTTATTTTATTTTGAAAACAAACCCACATGAGTCAGAGTGAACCATTATATCTTTTATTAAACACAAGCGTACTTCTTGTCCATGATAATTACGCAAACCTAATTGGAATTTTTCTAGGATCCCAAGACCCAAAAGACAGCAAGCACATATGAAAAAAGCTGCTCAAGGACGACGGACTGCTGAAACTGCAGCGGTAAGTAAGGACAATTGTTATATCATTTCATGCACATTCTAGCTGAGCCTGTATAACTGGCTTGTCCTCACTACTGTACCCTGCACTGCCTGACCCCTAGTTGTAGTAGTATAGTTGTTACCACTCGCAGACCAGTGCACATTAGCTGGACTTTGACCCCCGACTAGTTGGCCACGCAAGGTATATGAGCAGTACTAGGCTGGAGAGAGTGTTAGTATTATGTGTGGTGAGTGTGTGATTGGAGGAGGATGCATGTGTGGGCACCCTAGTGTATGTGTATGCCTTGCGCTTGTATATGGGCATGAAGTAGTTTTGTGTACATGTATGTTAAAAAAATAATAATATAAATAATTATGGCGATGTATAAGTGTTTGTTTGTTTTTATTCACAGAATTTGGAACCTGATGCTACCTTAAGGCCTGTAGCAACACCAGACAAGCCAGTCACAGCTGCACCAGTAGCATCACCGATTCCTTTCACTGCAACAACATCACTTATTGTTTCTACTACAACAGCATCGCCATCAACGATCGCATTCATATCAGCAACCTCACCACTACCAACTGCTTCTACATCAGCAACCTCACCACAACCAACTGTTTCCACATCAGCAACCTCACCACCGCCAACTGCTTCCACATCAGCAACCTCACCTCTGTCAATTGCTTCCACATCAGCCACCTCACCCCTGTCAACTGCTTCCACATCAGCAACCTCACCTCTGTCAACTGCTTCCACATCAGCAACCTCACCACCACCAACTGCTTCCACATCTTCATCATGGCATTCACCTCCAACCAAACAACATTCTGAAACCAGAAACGAGATGAAAGTGTCGATTTATGTCAGTGACGTAACTGAAGAATCACAATGTGTCTGCACAATTGTCGAAATTGAACAGATAGAAAAACTTATTTCTGATCAGGCATGCCCTGAATGTAGCAGCGCTCATCGGCTGATCTTGAGGACAACCCATCAGTATGGACTAGCATTGAAACTGGACATTGTCTGCAGTGAGTGCAAGGCAATAGTGTCAAGTCAGAATACATCACCAAGACAGACTCATTCAACAAGCAGGCGCTGGTCATTTGTAGTGAATGAAGTATCCACTATGGCATCAATGTTGAGCGGCATGGGTGCATGTGACTTCAAAAACTTTTGCGAATTTATGGATATGCCTCAAATTCATCAAAAACATTCAACAGTGTTGTATGCCAAAAATGAACAGCTAGGGCAGACTATCTTCACAAGGCAGCAGCACTGGTTTGGCAGGAGCATGCACACCACTACCATTTGAAGGTTGAAGAGGAAACCAAGGATTGTGGATGACTCGTGGCCACTAGTCTTTGATAGGCATCGGCAGCGTCATTGACACTCTGACTGGACTGGTGCTGGCTGCACATGTACTTTGCTTTTATTGCAGTTCCTGTGCCACCACAGGTGAGTGGGTAAAGAGAGAAACTCCACACCGATTTGACATAGGCCTATGGAAAAATCAACACAACACTAGCCAGGGGGGTGCATCATGAACCTTCACAGAACATATGGCATGATGGAGATGGCAGCTGCTTCAGGTTCATGGGCCCGATCAGTGGAAAAGCTTAGGCTGCGATATACAGCGATGGTAAGTGGTGGTGACTCAAAAGCGTTCAATAAAGTGGTTCAAGATCAGCCTTATGATCCTGATATCGTAATCGAGAAAGAGGACTGTCTGAATCATGTGGGCAAAGGTCAAGGTAGTTGCCAACTGCAGCAAAAAAGGAATCACCCTTGGAGGACTGGGCATGCCATCTGACACCAGACACAATTCAGAAGCTCCAAATATACTACTCAAGAGCCATTCGAAACTTCAGAACAGCAGAAGAAATGAAGAAAGCCATTCTTGCCAGCATATATCATGGCTACACCACAGATGATATGCCTCAACACCAGTACTATCCAGCTGGTAAAGATTCCTGGTGTTTTTATTGGTAAAGATTCCTGGTGTTTTTACAAAAGAACTATTGCGGAGCATCTGTATCCCACAGGACACAAAAGAAAGAGTACACACTTCAATGGACTATAACCTGCTGCACAAGTATCTCGAGCCAGTATACACTCGACTTACAGCAGAGGATCTTCTGAGGAGATGAGAGGAAGTCAACTAAAAATCCAAGCCAGAACTTTCACCATTCCATTTGGTCCAGGTGCACCAAGTGGAAATTCCACAGCTTGAAAAGGATCCAGTTTGCCATCACAACAGCAGCTGCTAAGTTTCAACAGAGGACCAAGTGCAAATGTCGACATGAAAAGGATGCTAAGTTTTGATGCTGGATTGTATAGAAGCAAATTCACAAAGGTGAGATAATGGAAGCGAGTATCAAAAAGTGTTGTCGGAGCTACAGCCATGCTTAGCAAAGGAGGAAAATGTGGGCTGAGGCAAAGGAGAAGACCAGAGAGGAGAAGAAAGCTGAAGAGGAAGGTCCAGTGTATTGCCCAGGGATGTTCTAAGGAGGTGTGGTTTGCATTTTGAGGTTTGAGACTGTATAAAAATGTTATCAAAACTTTCTTTGCGGTTTTCTCAAATGTGAGTGTGTGTTTTTTTTTCTTTTTTTCCTAAGGCTTTCTTATTTCAGAACCAATTGACGTCAAATTTGAAGCATAAATTTCCCATAGATTTGGTTTCAATAAAATGCATCCGTTTTTCTTGATTTCTCTCTTGTTTTTGAAAGAAAATTGATTGATTGACGAAAAACTGAGAAAATTACACATCCCTCAACACCCATATTTCAAAAATTTATAAGAATTTAGATACGACATAAATACAAAAGCAAATGCGGTTTCCTTTTTATAAAGTGTTGTTTTATGCATATACAAAATTTGAAATGGTTAGATTCAGAACTCTAGAACAGTTGTCCCCAACCTTTTTGTCACTGCGTGCTGATCAACATTTGAAAATATTACTGCGTGTGCGCACAGATAGTACTAAGTGGGTACATCCGTGTGTGTATCTGCACGTGAGTTAAAACATTTTAAATCTTGAATAAAAACAGATTTCTGTCACCATGATTCACCTGACAAGTAGCAAAATAATAAAAGGAAAATAAAAAATCGTTAGACTCAGATAGTAAATTAAATGGAAATAATTAAATATTTCTTGCACGGCCCCGTATCTACTGATCCACGGAATGGTACCAGTCTGTGGCCCAGGGGTTGGGAACCACTGCTCTAGAAGCCTTCGACTTTTGAAAAGAGCCATTTTTAAAGACACAAAATCCAATATGGCAGCACTGCAATGGCAACTGGAAGTAAAACAAAATTTTTTTCCACTTTTCCTCTAATTTGGACGTCCTGAATTCGAATTTCAAGCTTAGAAAGTCCCTGACTCAAGCATTAAAAAAATCACTCCCAGGACACCCCCCCCTCCCCCTTAACACTAAGAGTCAAGAAGTTTTATTAGTCAATATTTATTTAAACAACAATTTGAATTAATGATTGTGATATGTGAAATGTTTACCTTAAGAAAAGGAAAACAGCTCAAGAATACTAACCTTGCCAGCTGCAGGCATATGGAGTAGCAGCCCTGTCTGATTTCATAGTTGATCTCAATAGGCAAAGACTCTGGCTGTAAAACGCTGACTACCAGAGAAAGGCCACCGTTTAAGAGGAACTCATTGCAAAAGTTCTGGGCACTGAGTTTGGTGGTTTGATCCTCCAGCGTTGGCATAAGCTTACTGCTCAGAACCTGTTGAAATCAGTCACATCTAAGATTTCACACAAGGCATTGCATAATGGCCACATTACATTTATCTTGTGTTTTGCAGACTGTATTCACGGGCCTTATTTATACCGATGGAAACACCGCTAAATTCCTGATCATCTGATCTTCCTGTATTGGCATGAGCTTACTGCTCAAAACCTGTCACAATCAGTTCTACCTATGCTTTTTATGATATCTATCTTGAGTGATGGAGAAAGAGCACTAGGCCAGTGTTCTCTTGATTGTATCCATTTATTTACACAGTAAAAAGAAGTAGTGGAAAAAATGACTTGTAATATTTTTTTCTTTTTTATTCACTGTCTGATAATTATTTCACATTTCAGGCTAGTCATTTAGCCGACTATATCTACGGGTTTTCTTTACAAAAGAAATTGTGAGAGAGATTGATTCAGGCTGTTTACTATTTTTGCACAACTTATATCACAACTTCCTTTACTGGATTTGATAAACCTAATTATTAGTACAGATGGGTGACTGAAATAAAGATAAAATCTTTCATAAGTGGATTTCCTGGATTTCCTTTTTCTACGCATGACTGTGCTCACCTCTAAATTATATAGAACTCTAAAGGCACTCATGTCTGGCTGATTGCTGTCGAAGAAATACTTCATCGTCTCTTTGGGGGAAAGGCGCATGTTGGATGTGGAGGTGGGCACCGTTTTGCGAGGACTGGACTTAGCACCTGACAAATCCTCAGAGGAAGCTGCCGATTTCAAGCTCTGTCAAAGGAACATAAATTGAAAAATTCTGAATTTGCTTTTACTTACAGTCTTCACCAACACTGAACTCATTTATCTGTCATTATTTAAATGAAACTGAAAACTTTGAAGAAAAAAAAAAAGAAAAAATGGAAGTATGTCATTCTCACTAACTGGCATGTATATTTTTTTTTTCAGTTGCTCCTAAAACAAAACAAAAAAAAAAATAAAGTATCATTGAGGATTACTAAAATATGACAAAAGTATCCCTTTCATAAAATAGTAATCTTTAAAGCACATTTGTTTTGTATTTCATAAAAATTATAAATTCCTTCTGCAAATGGCATTTTTTCACAACAAATCTCACTGGCATTACTACATTAGATTTGTTAAGCAATTCTTCAAGCAGGATGAAGTACTGACTGACAATACTAAAAGCTGACAATTCTTTAAGTATTAAATCTCAGTGTACCTTTTGTCCAATGAGGTCGAGAGCGTCCGAGACTGCTGGGTCTGTTGGTATCAACATCAACAGTTTCTGAACACGCTTGGTGATCCTTGAATACCCGAAGAAATAACCAAAATTAAGACTGGCAAGCCAGAGCAGGTTCAGGGTAGAGTATATTCATTATCTATTGAACGTGGGACTGTTAAATGATGGACAGTGATATTTACTGGTACTTTATAAGAAATTTCTATATCAATTTGTCCCCTATTTAATATAACTTAGAAAGAGCAAGAACAATGATATAATCACCTTTGCCACAAGTGGATGGCAGGGATGTCAAATTGTTTCAACATCACGGCGCTGTCCGGTTACGAAAGAGTAAGACACTTAAAAATCTAGGGCTTTCATGTTCTCTAGAAGTTGTCATTGTTTTGAGAGAAATTTTGCAAGTCTTCACAAGATCCTGGAATGGCCCTATAAAATTATACAACGAGTGGAAATTCCAAGAACTAAAAAGCTCCCACAGGCAGTGCCGTCATCATAATCATCAAGCGTTATTAGCTCGCGAACGGTTGCCCTCTTACACTAGTCTTTCTAAGATCATGGGCACATTATTTGTTGTCTTCAGTATTCTAAAGTGCTGATTTTCTATCAACAACTCTCACGCGACCACTCGACTGCATTTTGTCGGGTGTGAGGAATTTAGCGCTACGAACTTCGATCTCGATCTTCAAACTGCCGCCGACCAACAGTCAGACTACAGTCCAAGAGGTATCGATGAGGATAACTCTTTTGTGCTTCCGGTTCATTGTCGTCATCGTGTGAAATTTGTATCGCAAATTATTATAAAACCCCAATTGTCTCGTGGATTCAGTAAAAGTCGGCAGTTAATCGGCCAAAAGGAGGAAAGTCGGCGACGACCAAAAAGTCGGAATTCCGACTAAAGTCGGAAGTTTGACCTCTCTGTTGACAACAAATATTTATGTAAAGACAATACAGAAACTGGGTCTGATGTCTTACTCTGGCCTTTTATTCCCCCTATGGCGGGGGGACAAGATGCTATCTTGGAGGGTGCCCTTCACAGGTGTCATCAGGTTCAGGAGACAGTCGTCCAGTCTGGACGTGATTCTCTTTCGCTTTTTCTTCTCGGAAAAACAAAGCTATGATAGTTAACAAACATGTAATAATCGCCGTGGACCTACAGAAATACATATTTAAGTATTTGAGTTTGGATACTGTTTGTCATTGCCCTGAAGGAAGGAATTTATTTGCAAAGAGATCTGTTCAAGTCGAAGCTAAACAAGGCATATTGTGTGGCTATTTATTTATTTTATTTTGTTGCATTATGTGTACTGCAGATCTCAAGAATTGTAACCGTCCTTAATTCAAAACTGAAAAAAAACCCTCCTTATGTCAGGATTTTGGGTTAAACATAAATCTTTTTCTCTCTCTCTCTCTCCCCCCCCCCTTAGTTGTGTGATATGGAATTATTTATTTATTTATTTTTATTTGGATCAATTTTGAACTTTCAAAAATCACCATGGCTTACTCTCAGCAATGACAGCTATCAATAGGGAGATTTTCTATGATGTCATTTTCTCTGTCCTGTTACTTACACAGAGGCGTTATTTTGAAAATAAGGTAAAAACAATTTGAACCTTGTACGACTTCAAAAGAAAGAAAGAGAACAGAAAACCGTCATCCATCGTGCTAAAAACCTTGTTTTACCCAAAATTGAATGCAAACTTCAAAGACAAGACTGTGTGGCCTCCCGTTGTGCGGAATGGAGGGCGGAGTAAGTGCAGCATTGAACCCCATGGTGCAGATAACTAATTTTTTACGTATTATTTTCGACTTCGCTCGCTTTATTTTTACTATAAAATGTTACCGAGAGCGTCTCGTCTTGTATTTGACTATTTTTAATATCTAAAGTTCTTTAAAAATACAAATAAAAATTGTATTTGTGACTCAGATTATTGCCTATTGCATGACTTATTTTTATTTTATTATTATTATTATTATTATTATTTTTATAAGTTATAAATATATATAGATCTTAATTACTCTGGCAGAATCTACTCTTCTACATTGGCTGAGTAGAAAATTATCGAAGGTGAGAGATGAACTAAAAAGGGCCCTGTAAGTTACTGTTGCGATGTTTTACTACCTTGTGTATTAGGCGGAACTCGTCGACCTCCTTGTGAGAAGCAATAACTTTCTCCAGTGAAGCATCACTTTTGTCACTGACGTATAAAAAAATTGTGCATCTCGGGTCAATAGGACGATACTCCCCAGGGGCAAAGGTAGAAACGAATAAAACAAAATAAAATAAAATAAAAAAGAAATATAGGTTAGTCGGACATTAAGATCAAATCATTCTATAAATAGCTTAAAAATAGAATGCCAACCGGTCTTTTCTTTTGTTTTCAAGTGACACTACCAGAATCCAAAAATTGTAGCCTTATTTATTTATTTTTCTACTTGTTAATTATTTATTTATTTACGCATACTATTTATTTTTTTTTTTTATTTTATTTATCTATTGTGGATTATTATGGCATTTGAACTTGTCTTGGCATACTTTCCATTTTTAAAGGTAACCTTTCTCCCATCTTTCTTTCCTTTTTTTTTTTTTTTTGTGCATAATAGTTTTATAGCTTTGCCTCTGAACAAACAGGCCATGTCATTTCATGACCATCTCTCGTGATCTTTTGTATAACGCAAACAGAATCGCTATTTATTGAAAAGCAAAGACGAAATACAAAGGTCGGACTGTAAGTTGGTCAAATCAATCAGCGTGATTGATCTTGCCTAAATAGTGCCCGGCGCCATCTGGATAGTCTTCCAAATGTGAAGTCTGCATCCTTTGGTTAGCAAACACAATGTAGATACTGTGGTCTGGGCTTATCAGTTTTACTAGGCATAATGAGTGCAGATCTATAACTGTGTCAATTCCGTCTTTACAATTTACTTCCTGCACTGATTATAATCAGTGAGACTTTATGAGTTATCAAGCTAAAACACATTCTTCCTTTGAAAAGCTCTTGTTCACAGCTTCCTGTTTTCATAGGCGACGTATGTGTGACGGTTCTATATGGGAAACTAAATGCATAATTGAATAATTGCCATAATGCCGGTCTAACCCAGCCTAGGGTCAGTCGCCTATGGCTTGCGTCCCGCTATAGCTTTTAAGTGGTACACTTTTTGGCAAAAATTTAGACAGATCTTAGTCTATCAGTTATTGTGAAATTCTGTATGCGACTTCAATTTGAAAAAAAAAAAAAAACCTTCATAATGTATTTCTCGCGAAGTCGTAAATACATTTGCGAAATCCTTTAATTACACTCAGTGAAACCACGACTTTTGATATGGAGTTCAAGAAACTAGCATAATGTTTGCAGCTAACGATGCGATTGAACATATTTATACATAAACTTACAAAAACGTATCTATTCACCTCAGTGGAAGTGACACTATAAAACAGATAAATAACAGATTGATAAATCTAGAAACATATAACCTATTGATAGAATAGCCCAACATAATTAATGTACACGTTGAACTGAACGTGAGACATTTGTAAGTTTGTATAATTTGAATGATGAAATTTTCCACAGATCAGCCTAAAATGCTGATATTCAGATCCACTTCGCTTTGGCTAACCAACTGAAACAGGCAAATCTACGGTGTCTAAAATGATATAATGGATTTCGAACGTATTTCATTACATGCATATATTTAGATCTGTCTAAAGAAAAACGACACATGGTTGTCAAAGAAATCTCTGATCGACACGGATAACTGCATTTCATGTATAGCGGGGTAATTTTTGGCCTTGAAAATGAGATGCAGTAAGTTATCTTTATGCAGGAGAATCCGTGCTAGCGTGGCTCGAACTGGCGTCTGCTTAAACTCGGTTTTCTGATGTAAGCAAATTATAACTAAATAGTTCATTTGAATTACGTGAAGAACTACAAGTTCTTTCGATCGAAGACTTCCCCTCTCTTATTGTCAAGAACAGATTTTATCTGGTATAGAAAAAAGATAGGCCATCAATGTGATCGTCATGAAATATTTATAAGCTATTTGCCGATTGCTGTTCCTTAACTCGTTTCAACAAATTTAATGCCCAACAAAACTGACGGCCAACGGGAATTACCACGTTCAAAGTTTGGCTAGTGTAAAACAAATGAACAAAACAATGGGGTGTTACAAAAATAAATATCTTTTCTGGGCATTTTATATATATA
>JBCAUA010826054.1:0-14473 GCA_038406235.1 Peronia verruculata
GCTGCCATGGCAACCGTATGAAAAAGTCAACTTTTTTTTTACTGTTTTCCTCTAATTTGAACATGCTGAATACGATGTAAAAGGTTAAAATAACCTAACTCTAGTAATAAAAAAAATCACCTCCAGGACGCGCCCCCCCCCCTTAAGTTGCGTACACTCACTCTAGTCAAAAAATAAACTTTTGGGGTAACAATACAGAATTTGGAAATTTTGCCCAGGCAGCCGCGTCTGTGCTTACTTTTCATTGAGTTTTTAAGAGGGAAAAGTTCTATTAAAGTGCATATCAACTACACAGGATCTTTGAAATGCATTCGCTATCACTGGAAGGCTAGATATTCCCAAAAAATAAAAGGACCATTGATCACTGAAAATATGTAGGTTTAAATCTGCCCCCCCCCCCTCCAACATTTTCACCTAAAGAGAAGAGCATAATCTCCCAGCCACAGATCTTTCTGCTGTTGCTCCAATCATTGTCTGTGGCTAACTAAAAGGGAGATTGCCATGCTGTCCTAGACTATGTTTTAAATTTTCAACCGAAAGTTGATGTAGCTGCATTCTCCTTAAATGCTAGATCATCTGAACATATATTGGTCAGTGTATTCCATAACTGGCACTGATCCTACCCTCTCCTGATGCCAGATTTTCAGATCTTGGCTGCCCCGGCAGTGCTGTTCAGTCATAATAGTTAACCCTCTACTGACTTGTGAATAATTTATGTGACACCAGTGAAGAATAGCTTCACAACATGAACACAAATATATTGGCTGGCCATAGGGAAATACAAAGAAATATTTACGTGACGAATGTAAAAGTGAAAACTGAAAAAAAAAAAGTGAAAACTGAAAAAAATACAAAGGCATCATTTACGGGATGGGCATATTTTTGGTCTCTGTGTATGAGTGAGACTGCTCACTTTCATGGGTTTCATTTCTGAGGTATTTTAACTGACAGTGGTACAAATGAGTTATATGTATTTGTGTCCTGACTCTATTTGAAAGAAGCCTCTCTCTGCACATTCATCTAATCTAGTATATTTGGGATTCAAAAGTATTCCCTGTCTGAAGTTATACAGTTAGCTTCCTGAGTGCACATGCGAATATAGTATACATGTCCTCTAAAGAAATATATATATCCTCATAAGGCTAAGAGATAACGAAATCATAGATAGCTGATACGTGGAAATATCTAGTCTCTCAATAACGAACAATATGCACTAAATAAAGCTTTACTGCTTATATCAGTTGAAGCTTGTTGAAATCCAGTATCATTTAGTTTTACAAATTGTCTCTGCTGCCAAAGAATTAAGACACCTGCTCCAGAGTTGCCATAGCAATAGTGATGTTGATTGTGTTGAATGGAAGAAATAAATAAAAAAATAAGGAAGCAAATACATTATACGCGCCTAAAGAAAAACCCCACAAAACATGACAATAACCAACAGAAAGCAGAATTGTGCACACACACACACACACAAAAAAAAAAAAACCTCCCAGAAAACACACACACGAAACAGACAAAATACGAAACAACTAGTAAGTCACACATGCATACACACACACATACAAACACCTACATATATATGTGCATGAGCCTGCATGTATACTCACATAGGCGCACACACAGATGCGCACAATGGTGCTCGAAGTCCGGATATTAACTCATTTCATTATACACCAGCCTCATACGAAAAAGTAAATGTCTGTGTTGCATAATATGTTTCTTTTGCATGCTCCATGTATCAGTCTTGCTTAGTGTCTTGAATACTCAATGTCTTTGTCTCACAGCTGTTATGTGCTCACTGCCCTAAGCCTAGCAATCCACTGCCAGAGGACAAAACGGGCAGTAACACTGATGATGACAAGTACAGGGAACCGGACATATTGCTTATCTCCCTTGTGGTGGTTCTGATCCTGGCTGTGCTTGTGTTGGTGGCAGTGGCTGTTGTTTGCTTTACCAGATATCGACGTAGTAAGTATCCTATCTTTCTCCATGAACCTTGCCGCATTCAGTGGAGCTGTGATCAGATCTGTCCCCTGGCTCTTTGATTGTAGAATCAACGTTTTGCTGTGACTGGAACCTGTAATCAGTATAAGTGGCCATTGCTTGATGAGTAAAAATTTATAATTCAGTTCTTGTTATACTCAGACAGAAACCTATAGCTATTTAAAGATGGCACCAGCTAGGAGAAAAGCTACTCTATAAAATTTGATGATGTTAATTGTAATTCTTAACATAATATATAAAAAATAAAATAAAATAAATTTAATATCCACAGGGTTCAGTATGTTGTTGGAAATGGCTATTTCAGTTGTCACCTGCTGAGGCATTTTTTTTTTTCTTTCAAAACTTTGAGTCTTAACACTTGCACCTCTTCCAGATTGAGGGCTTACATTATTTCATCAATCATTTGATTTTTTCTGGTTTTATTGAGGCTAGTTAAATTTATGCCTTGGTGAGAGTTGGTTGTGAAAATTGTTCAACATACAAAGATTTATTTACTACCATCATTTCTATTTAATCACTCCTTCAGTTCTCAATGACTGTATAAAGACTAAAAATTGTGTTTCATTCTTTCCCTGTTACAGCTGCGCTGAAAAAACTGGATGCGAACGGAGAGCAAATTTACGATGAACCAGACAGGAGAGTGTACCAACCTTATATCGACACACATGGAATTTGCTTCGCCAATCGGAGCATGAATCCTTACACGGATAGAACAGGCAATAATACGAGTAATGAGGGAGTCAGTAACGGAGGTATGCCACATGGCGTCAGTAATCCCACCTTCACAGGTGACAACATTGACTCTGTCTCTCAGATAGTAGCCATGAGACAAGCACTCTCACAACCAGACCTTAGAAACAGAATCCGGACTGCCCCGAACTCCCTCAACATGCCAGCATCCTCTCATAACAGCCACTACTCCAGCAGGCCTCTTCCCATCAGTCCTGTGAGCGAGGATACACTCAGCAAGATCATGCATGATAACCTAGCCTATCAGGATAGCGCATCTGATTTGAACGCTAGAGCCAGTAATACTTTGAGATCCTTAAATGTGCCCCAGGGTACTTATAATGACAGCATGGCTAGTGATGCTTCTACAGGTAACAACAGTGATCGCTCTGTGCCCAAAAGAAATCTGGATGCTCAGTCAGTAACCAGTGTTGGACAACCGCGATTGATCATACCAACCTCCAACTTAAACTTCACAGACGCCAATGGTGTGCCTATCTCAGAGCCAGTGGTCTACTACATGCAAGGACCAAATGGCGAGCTGGCTCCACATATCAGTTCCCCCGCACAAGAAGGACACATTGTCATGCCACAGCAAAATTTTCATCCCCAACAACAGCTGAGATCTTCAGTTCGCAGCCGCAGTTCTTCTGTGGATCCCAACCATGGACCATACAGCATGGTAGCTGCCCTGCAGAGACAACAACAGCAGCAACAAATGCAACAGCAACAGCAACAGATTCAGCAACAACAACAGCTTCAACAGCAACAACAACAGCAGCAACAACAACAACATCAACAGCAGCAGCAGCAACTACAAGTTCAACAAGACCAACTTCAGAGGGCACCTCAAGTGAGCATGTCAGCACCCTCTGATAACAACTATCCAGCGCTAAAAGCAGATCCCACCAACACAGTCGCCTTTGCACCTCATGATCCAAACTCTACAACAGTGCCCAGCACATACATATCACCAGAAATAGGCAGTTATGTTTACAAATTGCCCCAGACACAGATCACCAACAATCAACACACAACAGGTGGCCCAGCTGTAAATGAGTCCCCTGTTCATTATGCTTACCCCACTCAGAACTACAACCAGGCTTCGCTTCAACAAACTAACATTCCATCTCACCATCAGAATACTTCATTTTCATCAGGACAGCAGCAACAGCCCACAGCTCAAGATCAGGAAGAGCCAGAGAATGTAGACGACCCGCCCAGTGACAACAGTAGAATGACTCCATCTTCTATCCCTGATGTTGTAGGGCACAGTTCTCCCATGCCCGGTCATGAAAGGCAGCCAAGCTTTGAAACTATTGACTTGTCCTCCAGCAAGGAATCCCTGGATAATCTGGATCAGAATATCCAGCAGCATAATAACAATAACCAAAATCGCAGGAATAACAGAATGCGGTTGAGTGGCCTGGCAGCGCTGGATAGCAATATAACCAGAGTGTGAGATGACAATAAACTGTCACATTGTAAATGCCAAAATTTGTACTTATAACCCACCAAGATGTATAAAATACATGACTTGACCTCATCACATAGCTGGATTAGAAGATTCATAATTTTTTACATCAACCAAATAGGAGGTCGTTGTGCTCAGTCCTATTACTTCCCTTTACCAGACAAAATTGAACAAGCAGTGTAAAGAAAAAAAAATCACTTTTGCGCGCTTTGCTTGAAACATACACCATGAAAAATTCCAGAAAATTATGATGTAAAAAGAATATTTTCTCCCTATTGTTATAATTTTATCAACTTTTTTGGTGATCAGTCTTTCGAATGGCAAGCAGTAAAAGGATTTTTTCTTCTTCACACTGCTTGGTCAACACCTCTTTTGTCTGGCAAAGGGAAGTAGAAGTCTGGTCAAAATGATTTCCCCTTACACAAGTCCCTCTCTTTAAAGGAACAGATAATCTGCGAAACGATCTCCCATTATTTCCCTTCGCTTGCATATGGATCACAAAATAAGCGTAATAAACAATGAAAAAATCATGCTGGCTTTGCAAAATATAAAACGTGGTGTAAAATTTACGATGTAGTGAAAATATTTTTGTTTAAAATGATTTTTCTTTTCACATTCTTTTATGTTACGTTTCAAATGAAAGACGCAAAAATGCTGGTAATAATATGCCTCATATGCTGAGCGAAGGGAAGCAAGTGGCTGGCTCATTAGGGAGGGGATTAAGATATAGAAAGGATTTATTTGAACACACTTCACCTCTGTCCATATTTCTGGATAAAGGACTGAAAAACACATACCATCCAGTTTTGCCTGTCCATGTTCCAGATCAGAAAAGAAATTAATAACCAGACTAATTGCATACCTACATGGAGAAACAATCGGGTATCTGATCCCTTCATGAGATCTCATCCTGGCATTTTTTCTCTCCCTCTTTTTTGGTTGTTTTTGCTGAAACTGTGAACACTCGATAGCATAAAGCAAGCCAAGCTCAAGTATGCAGCTATAATTCACATTTCATTCTAAAAAAGATTTTCTTAGTTTTTTTTTTTCCTCACGAAGAAAAAGTATATAGGGCAATAACATATCAAAGACAGAATTTTTTACTTGAAGAAACTTTGATTATTTGGTAAGGATGCAAACCGGGAATATACCCCATGATAAATACTGATCACGAATGATAAGTTACTTTATTTCATTACCATCATTTCTCTCTTGTACATGTTATTTACTGTCAAGGCTTTAGTGCCAAACGGGGTATGAATGGGAACAATGGACATGTCTTATTTATTCACATCTATTATCATGTTTAAGTATTCAGTTACATGAACTCATTGATGTTTTTAAGGATTCTGTCCCTCATGTAATTTATGCCCAACAAAAGCCTGAGTCCGCAAGTGCAATGCATCTGTTTCTGATCCGCTTCAGTCTCCGCTTTGTCTAATGATTAAGTGGCATCACTCCAATCTTCAGAATGAAACATGACACTATAACATTACACTACACTTTGTGACAGATCGCTCAGACTTGGTGTAAGAAGAGATTGAAGTGGATCGGTGATGAATACTCTGTATTTGCACACTAACCTACACATAAGCAATCGGGGAAGAGGACAGGGTCCTGTGTTGTTCAAAACTGCATAAGAGAGCAACTGAGAATATAATCCCCTATGGGAAGGTGGATATTTTGTATGGGTATGACTAAGGCAGAGACTACTTACATTTATGCAACACTTTAGATAAACTAATTGGTTCTTGAAAATGTTCATTTTTTGTTCAGATGCATATAATCAAAGGTCATTATTTGCTATGCATGTCACGATTTTTTATTTGAAGGATGGAACTGCAGTATAATACTAAGTGTTTTTTTTTCTTTAGTGATATATATCCTCCATATTAAGACTATTCCTGACATGTCCCGGGAAAAAGAGCTAAAACAAATAAAGCTAAGTCTCAAGTCTTAATTTCATCAATACACATACGCCACAAATATATTAACGAATACAGTTTTCCCAAAATGTGACTCTGTTTCATTCGAGACTGTTTGCAGTTCCACTCGACATTTCTGTCCTCAGAATGATTTCCTGATTTTCTGTGAAGTTTTTAACGTTGAAGTAGGACTATTTACAAGTGAATGAGGAAAAAAAAAAATGAATTTCATTTCGAAATGAGATATATTCACCATCCAACAGCTTACTCCATAGTGCTCCACATTAACAATTTGTTCCTTGTGTATATTATTGATTACGGTATAATATTGGAAAATAACAATGAATCTCACCACATTCCTGTGCTGTCTGATATTCTCTTACCATCTGTCATTCAAGGTATAACAAGCCAGAACACAGCCAATCAGCTGCCACATAATGAGTTACATATTCTTCACCTCTACCCTTATTGTCATGCATGAGTCTGTTTCAAAAACAAAACATCAGGTGATAAATTGTTTTTGTTTTGAAGAGTCCACATCATAAATCCACATTATTATTTTTGTTAACCCTTTGGGAAAAAAAATGGAAAGATGAAAGGGAGGGGGGAGAAAGGGGTGGGCGGGGGAGGGGGGGGGGTAGAACAAAGATGAGGAGAAGAAAAGACTTGGAACATTTGATCTACCTTTTGGTATTTGTTCATGTAGTGCTAGAGAATTGTATTTTTTTTTTTAAGAGAGTCAAAGGTTGAACTGATCAGAGACAGAAAAAGGACATTTGTTACCAACAAAGTCAGATGTTGAATCTTTCAGTTCATTAGAGTGACCATTCAGTGGTTTCTGAAGCCTGGCCCATATATTTTTATTTTTTTTGTTACTCATTTGGCAAAATATTTTCTGAATTTTGATGGCGTATTTACTATCACAGTCAACGCAGTGGTAACACATAGATTTTGAGAATGAAGGACAGTTTGGGTGTTGAAAAATAACAGAGAATAGAGAATAAAAAATAAACTGTTTTTAGAGCTTACAATTAGACTTAGGGCTGTTTAATCAATTAATGATTCAAAGAGTTATTTAAGAGCGATGTCTTCATGGAATGCAACACCCAAGAGATTGAAAAACATATGGCAAGGTGCTAAAAAAAAAAAAGACATGCTACTTGCTTAATTTTGTTCTCTTTTATAAGTGTCATACACCTACTGTTTTTTATTTACAGGGCCAGTATTAGGCTGCTCTTTCCTTTAATGTCCTATAAAAAGAGATCTATAATTAAAAAAAAAACACGTTCAAAGTCTAGTTTCCTTCACAGCAAAACACAGAGGGTGTAACCAAAAAATTCAGTTTTGTCGAACCTTAAATCAGAATACTTTTTACAGTTTGCATTTCTATTCTCTAAACAATGGCAGATGGCCGCATCAGTATTCATCAATGATCTGTCATGTTGCAGCTTCTTCAGACACCTACTTTCATCTTGGACTGTGAGGCTGTGATCTGAGATGGTGCCAATTCGCCACGGTGTTGGCTTTCTGTCCTCTGTCTGGGCATACATTCCAAATGGTTATTTTTTATTAACTCTTCTCTTCACATTCCATTGTGGTTACTCGCTGTTATTGTAAAACATTCCATGACAATGTAGATCATGCAACATATATTTTTTTTGTATGAGAAATATACGATATTGTTATATATATTCATATAGTGCCCTTCATTTATACTATAATAATCATTGTTTGACAAATATAATCATATTATATTGAGATTTATGTTTATATATCTTAACTACGCAAAACAGAGAAATATAACTATGCCACTACCATCATTCCATAAAAGTAATGCAAACTGCGACATATAGTCGTACAGAGCGCCAGTTACATGACTCTAGAAGGAACATTTTCACTCTTTTATTTTATATGGTTCTTTGTAATGCAATTTGCATTTTGACATGTACGAAAACAAGCATAATACTCTAATGGTCTGTGACAGCTCATAGTTATCAAGCAAGTTTCATGCCGTGTTGTACATGACTACATTTTTCCATGCATAGGATGACATATAGGACGTCCCAACTTTGAAAGACTTCTTGAACTCCCAAAATCCTGCGTGGACCGTACGTAGTAGTTTCATAACGTCAGTGGTGTCTACATTATGAGCGCCAGTAATAACCCAGTTTGCATGTAATTTAAGTTGTTTCATAGGAATAAAAGCTAGCTAATATTTGTTTTACATCTTAGGTTCCAAAGGTTTTGGAATGTATTATGCTGGAGGTGGGTTCATTGTAGTAGCTTTCATTATACTCCCATAAAGTATTCTCAGAAGCCGTGGCATCCATCTTTTGCCCCGTCTTTAAATCCCACAATAAAATGTGGTAAGTAAAACAGACAACTGCTATTTATGCTGTGAGGTTCTAACACCTATTTTGTCACTCCATAATTTGTAGAGTAAAGCAAAATAGAATACGCTGTGTACTGGAAATCTACTTGCCATTCTTTATTCCATTTCCATGCCATTGGCATGTGTGTAATGAACAAATTCTGCCTTGGATCTTTTATCTAAGCCATCGCATTCCATGGTCAGAGTAGCTGCTATAATTATATACTCGTTTTGTTTAGCTCATAGTAGCCTAACTTTGTCTGATGATATTTCCAGCTCCTCAGGAATCTTAGATTTTTTTTTCTGCTGAGATATTAACGTATAGTTATTTAAAACCAAAGCACCCGTGCGCTACTTCCACAGTTGTAATGTGCATAGTAAACCGAGAGACCTGAGATATCTGAAAGGTCGACTGTGACTGGGTCTGAACAGTTCAGTCTATTAATTTCTAATGTGCTAGAAAATATTAATGTTCATGTAGTACAGGGAATTCATGGAAAAGGTGCAATCCAAGATCTATTGGACACACTGCTTTAGCAGCTACTTAGATGATAAGAAACGATGACCTCTTAACTTCTATTAAAAGTTAATACCAAGGTAACACATAAATATATTTGATATGCTCAAGCCGAGGGTATTTGCTGTGGAAACTTCTTCATTGAAATCACTTGAATTGCTTACATAAGCCTGGCAGTACATATGGCCTATCAGAGAAAGCAGTAGGAATTAGGCCCTTCTAACAGGACCAGACAATCTCACAAATTATAACCAAATGTTCATGTCAAGACGTGGGGTGTAACAAGCAATGTCATGTGTTAATACCATGAGTGGGAGCTGTCTGTTTTTGTATCACGTTTTCATTGAACCACGGCATAATTCATCCTAGTATTTCCTATGATTTTGATGACCTGAATTCAAGTGGACGGATTATACTAAAATACTATAATCAGTAGTAATACAGCTTTGCTCACTATAAACAAGTTCAATGTGATATACAAGTTATGCCAACATTCCATTTTAAAGCCCCCTTTATATCGACTTTGTGCCTGCAATACGCATCTTATTCTTTACATTCCTGACGTTGCTCATTATTATTATTGTTGAAATATTTTAACAGGGTTTGCCACAATGTATCACATAACTATCTATTCACATACAGATTGATCTATCTTTACTTTATGTTGGCAATGGCTTTTTGTTGTTTTTATTGTTCTGTTTATTTCAGTTATTTGTTTGATTGTTTGTTTTATCATTGTTCATGAGTGAGATCAAAGTCCATATTTTTCATGATATCATGAGTATATGATTGTTCTGAAAGTTACTTGCGTGTACCAGCACATGTATACTGGAGTCTGTCTGCTGGATAAACAAGTCCTTATCCCAGTAACTTGACTGATGTAGAGGAATGAAAAAAAAATCTAAATGATTACTGAAAATACCCCTATTCGTGCATCTGCAGGCCAGTTATCGTTTTAATAAAGCGTTTTTAGCATTAGAGTCAACACGTGGTACAGGAGCTCTGAGAAGTTGTCTCAAGAATGTTGTAATACAATGCTCAGAATACGGTTTAAATATTAGGATATTTTACGTGAGAGAATTCTCTTTGGCGTCACTATAAGTGGTAGAATAAGTGAATATCTGGAATTGGGTTGGTTACTCTGATGAAGGCCAAACATATCTGGGTGAGCAGTTACTGTCGCTCTCCCATTTTACATTCATTTCCACATCATATACATATACATGTGAGATGCCTATATTATAGGTGTGGAGTGAACAGCTCATAATATAATAATGTTATCTTTGTTTTTTTTGTTGATGTACATCATATAAATACACAATTCAATGTACATTTTGTATATAAGCATCATTTTGTACAAAGTAGAAATGTAGATCTTGTTTGCAAATTTAGTCGTTTTTCATTTTCTTTCCGTTTTAATAGAAAAGAAATAAACAAATATAGTTATATTGAAGATTAAATTGTTTGTTTTATTGCTTCTTTATTTTACGACAAGCAAGCAAGCAGGCAGGCAAGCTAACAAACAAGCAAACAAAAACAAACAAACAAACAAACAAACAAACAAACAAACAAACAAACTGTGTATTGTATTCTTGTTCAACGTCACCGTCTTGATTATGTTCTTTTTTTTTCTTCAGATTCTTAGTTTTCTAATCTCTCCTTCCCGCCTTCCTCATCTGAATGAATCATTTTTTGCTTCTTCATTGTGCCTTATTTCTGCAACGTATGAGTGAGATACTGAATATCGAGGGAATCTATTTAGAAGAAAAAAAGACACACAAAACAACGCACGCACGCACACACACACACACAAAGGAATTTTTTTTTTATCATTCACAGTCCAATATCAATGGACGCTCTATATGTGGCAGTGCTCATATGATGGTGGTCATTGCTTCGATTGCTTTGAGGTCCTGAACTACACGAGCCTATTATTTGATGCATTCCTCTTGAAGTAAATTGTAATCAGATATTGTGAATTGTCAATAATTATGAGGATTATATATATATCACTAGCTGGGTAAAAAATTTAAAATATAGTCCTGGGACTTACATTTTTTTTTGGCCAGGATGCAGACCTCGATGCTGATATTTTGGTTAATTAAACTGAATATTACTCAAAGAAAACGACGTGTTTTGAACGCATCATGTGTCCCGCACGGAAGTGGTGGCGGACCAAATGAATGATAGTCTGGCATTAAAAAAATTAATTAAAACACCTCTGTAAATTCAATCAAAATAAAGAGTAGCCTATAACACAGCTGGGTATCAGTTGCTCACGTCTGTAATTTTATATGAATTTTAAATGCCTGCCGATTCCGACTTTATTGGACCATAAGATAAGTGCCACGCCCCCTGATCGCTCTTATTAAGCTTATATAGACTCGCGCAATATTTTTCACGTGGTCCTACAGAAACAAAAAGCTAACTAAAGTTCATTAAAGGCTAAAAAATTCGAGTGTAGCATTGGGTTTTGGTTTCTGTTTCTATGAATGTAACACATAACAAGTTTTTTATAGTTTGTTGTTTGTTTGTTTGTTTTGCTTGATTTTGTTTTTGAAAAAAAATTGCAGTTCACAGAATTCTCCCTCAGCGAAAGATAAAGGGAAAATACACTAGACATTATACGTGTAGAAACAGTTCAGCTTTGTTCAAAATCGTGGTTAATTGTCATCTCTATAACTTTGTAACCACTGTTTATATGTTTATCATCTAGTCTAAGTTATATTGTTCTTTTTTCCAAAAGTGCTAGAAATGAAGGCAGACAGAAAGGTAAAAAGAACGAAAAAAGAAGGAAGAAAAAAGAAAAAAAAAAAGAGAGGGGAAAAGTAAGAAAGAAAAAAGGTAACAAATGATTTATGAACGATATTACTTAAAACAATGATCACTTAAGCTTAGATTATTCTTTACAAAATATGCAACACTTGAGTTGACTATTTGAAAGAAAGATAATAATTAGCGTCTTATAAATTATTGCATATATTATTTCTCTAAGTGAGACCAGAAGAGCACAAACTCCACTCTTCTGTGGTTTACGGACACTGATAAGTGACATGGTCTTTATTGATGAATGACCTATAGGCCTGGGCAATAACAAATGTGGTAAATTCGTAACAAGATCCTGTGATTTAAGAATAGCAGTTGCCATTAAATTGTGCGTCAGTTTATGTAATTTTACCTTCAGTCATCAATAATGCAAGATAGGCTTATGGACTCGAAAACTGCTAAATGGATCCATCTGAAATTTAGCACACAACATTGTTGTATATGGATCTGTTTCTATGCACATAGACCTCCCCAAAAAAGCTCAGTATCTTTGACGTCATTTTGAAAACGCGATAACAGTTGAATAAGCTCATGAGGATGCTTGATCCGAATTGTACGCTCGATAGTATGACGCGTTCAAAAAACGTTTTCTTTGAGAAACATTCAGTTAAGAACCAACACATCTACATCGAGGTGTGCACGCTTCTCCTTACATTTTAAGTGGCAGATCTATGAAAAAAAAAAAAAACTCCCGCGGAGGCCGTGGATGATGCATTAAAAAACACGTTTTCTTGAATAATATTCAGTTTAATCACCCAAAATACCAACATCGAGGTGCGTATGCCATACATTTTGAGGCGCAGGGCAGTGACGGCTTGATCTAAAAAAAAAAAATCGCCCACGGAAGCCGTGGGTTCTCTTCTAGTGAGTCTAGAAACCGACAGCCAAGAATATTGTCTACATCGCCGATTTTCCATAATTTGGCAATAGATATTTCGTGAGGTAAAAGACATCGAAAGCTCCTATGTCCCATAATCAAGGTCGATGCTAGACGAACAAATATTTTATGAGAGAAAATTTCACTTTATCCTCGACTCAAACCGTAGCTCAAAGTTCTACAGTCATATTCGTGATCTCGATATTCTTGAAACCACCAGAAAAACCCTTTGCAATGTGAAAGACGTTGTACTCCCACCTTAATTTGGTACATTATGACGCCTAAACTTTACCGGTGAGATAATATGATTTACGAAGGAGTCAGTAACATAACAGAGAAAGCAATAACTCAGAGTTTGGCAAAGATCCACTTATGTTGATACCGATCTACGCCTGAATCAGTGCATTGTTCCATTTGTCTACTGCAGGTTCCCTGCCTGCGAAGTATGTCTGGAAGCGGAGTATTTTTTCCCTCCTTTGCAGGACAAGATTACTTTCGTAGCACATTTTTTGTCGCTCGAGTGTCCATTTCGTAACGGCAAGTTATTCGTATATTCGATCAGTGGCAAATCACGAGTTTCACATGATGACTGAATAAAACAGAAGAGAAAACTGGTATGGCAAAGAAATCCTTTTGTATTGGAAGAGAAAGAGACAAAACTGAAGTGAAAGAGGAGTAGAGAATAAAGGAGAATAACAAGAAGTAAAAGAGGACAGAGAAGATGAAGGAAAAGGAGGGGTGAGGTGAAGAAAGAAGGAGAGGAAGAGAAAAAGACACAAAGAATATAAGAAAGAATGAACAGAAAGAGAGAGAGAGAGAAAGAAAGGAAAAGAAGAAAGAAAGAAAAAAGGAAAGAAAGAAAGAAAAGAAAGAAAGAAAGAAAAAAGCAAGGAAGAAAGAGGGAAAAAAGAAAGCAAGAAAGAAAGAAAGAAACCACCTGTCATTGCATTAATACACTACCTGAGGTAGGGCAAAGGAAGCTTAGTAAGTGTTTTTTCGTTTTTTAGACCAACTATGGCAAACGTTTTTGACCTGTCCATGGTTTCGCTTTGTGCGGTGCAAGCCTGTTGTTAAGTGCTCGCTGACTTTAATTTTAGCAGTCCTTCTTAAGTGAGCTTGTTAGTTTAATTAAGCAGTTTAAACGCCACTGGTTGTAACGGTGGACTGAAATAACAGCTATAAGGGGGCAAGGTGAGTGCACCTGCTGGAGGTAAAAAGATAGGTAAAATGTGGCAAGCTAATTAACATCCAACCTCCTACCGATGGCAGTGAGTCACTGTGTCAGGACGGATTCCTCTTCAGCATTTTACATTACTTTCGTCGACAGTCTTGGAAAATGAATAAATCTGATTGATTGGAAGCGCCAGGTAATGGGGACTCCTCTCTTCTCCTTCTCTTCTTTCCAGAATGAATGATAGACAGAAAGAAAGAAAAAAAGAAAGAAAAAAAGAAAGAAAGAAAGAAAGAAAGAGAAAAAAGTAAGAAGAAAAAATAAACTGAAAAAAAAAAAAAGAAGGAAAGAAAGCAAAAAGAGAGAAAGCAACAAGTTTGGAGAGAAAACAAGAAACAAACAAACAGTAGGTATGAAAGAAAAAAAAAGGGAAGAAGAAGCGAGAGAAAGAAACAAACAGAAAAGAAAGAAACAAACAAACAGAAAAGAAAGAAACAAACAAACAAACAGAAAAGAAAGAAAGAAAGAAAGAAAGAAAGAAAGAAAGAAAGAAAGAAAGAAAGAAAGAAAGAAAGAAAG
>JBCAUA010826065.1:0-14472 GCA_038406235.1 Peronia verruculata
ACACACACACACACACACACACACACACACACACACACACACACACACACACAGAGAGAGAGAGAGAGAGAGAGCGTATGCAAGTACCGAAAAAAAGGGCAGAAAGCCAGATTTCTCCTGCAACAGAGGTTTCCAGCCTGGTGAACAAAGTTCACCTAAATTCAACTTCAGTTGTCTCCTTTACAGTTTTTTTTTTTTTTTACCATTGGTTAATTCACAAAGAATTAAATTATTGAGGCTTGTTCTGAGCAATGATACATGAACAGGCAATAGCGGAAATAGGAGTCAGATTTGATAGGTAGAGGGCAACAACCAAGGAAAAGGTGGCCAAAGGGAAGAAATATAATGTACAATGTACCGTCAGTTCACAAAGCCTTACATTTGCCCACCAAACTCATCTATTTCGATCCTTAAGGGCAAAACAGGAGGGACGATAAAACACACACATGTGAAAATACACACACGCTTAATTATAGTTCAATACGGAAACATGTCTATCGATAGACTGTTTCCATACATGAATGGAGCTGTAATTTTACTTGTCATTCCAGCATGGCATAAAATGTTAGAAATGTGTCTGACAATATTTCATTATTTACGACTACTTTGATAGTCGAGTGGCAGTTATATTCAGATATTATAAGAGTTTACATATGCACTGAATGTTTAACTTCATGATGTCCACATGCCATTAAAAAACCTCCCTACATATTTCAATCTGCAATTTATCTAGTGAAAGAAATGTCTATTCAAAGCACTGGAGAGGACAAGATAAAATAATATATACATGTACTCCGAAAAGTCGCTCTGGGGTAAACTAAAATAGGAAGGAGCAGGTCAAACTCGCTAAGAAAACGCTCAGCCCATACGCCCTAAAAAGCGAGGAGAATCCCGATGTCATGTGGTCTGGTTATGCTCAAGTTTGTGGCAGGAGATAGAGAGGTGGGCTTGTGACCTGGCCCTTCATTGATCTCTTTGGCTTATTCCTGGTTTTCGATGGACAAAAACTGAAATAATAATCTCGGTTCAGTATAAAAGAAAGCATTATGGAGGTTTATTATAATTCATCTGCGGGAAAACTGCATCTCGTGCTGAGATTTAGTTAACTTGTTCAATTACAGAGCGAAACAAACTCATTTATATTATCTGAAGGCCAACTGTAAACATTCCACAAACTCTTAGCAGTTTCTATAGAATCAGAAATTATAGAACGTTCTGGTTTAATGTATGTATCAAAGACTTTTTGGATGATCAGACTTCAAATGCATATGCCACAAGTGAGCTGTAAACATCAGAAGCCAAAGTTCATGTCCTGTAAAATGATACATTGTCCTGCGTGTACTGAAGTGTTCATCCGCCAAGCAGCTTTACTTCCGATACGAAAACAAATGTAGGTTAAATAGAACTGTTCTATCACGAAAAGTGTGAATTCTCAGCTCGATTAAGAAAAACAAATGTCAGACAGAACTCCGACTTCTCAGTTCTAGTAATCTCATCCTGTGTTTGTTGTTTGATTCCTTGAGGTATCTGTGAGCAGGAAATGTCACAGCGAGCATGTGTAAGCGTCAGGCCGGGAGAACAAAAAGATAAAGGGTGGCGTGGGGAGAAGGAGGTCAACATTGTCTGTAGAAGAACATCTTCTACGATCTATATATCGACCTTGTGGAACCCGGGGCATCACTTGTATTTTCAACAAAGTAATACAATCAGTTTTCAAACAAATGTTTGGTGATATCATGTTATCCTTTGCTCCAGCAAAGTTTTGTCCTTTCTGAAAGTTCTGTATTGGTCGATTGTGCCTTTGTTTAGACGAGCGAGAGGAAGACAGCAGAGAATATGGACGGGTGGTATCAAAGACTGGACGAGGAATGCACGAGAGGAGATGAGGATGGAGAGTGGATGGAGAATCAGAAAGATATGACACAGCCCTATTTACATTTTTATATGTTTACTTTGTTGCCCTGAAGAAGGACCAAGTTGGTCCGAAAATTTGGCGATTTAACATCAAGAAGTTATTTATAAGTGTTATTTGCTTTTTTCAAAATTTTTTTTCTAAATTGTTGTGTTAGTTGCCGGTTGGACAGTCTTTCTCTATTTTATAATATGACACAGGATGATGATGACCTTTATTTAAATTGCCCAACATTTTCATAACTTTGTGTGTCATTTAACTTTACCTCACTGCATATACATATCATGCTATTCTGTCCCATGTAGAGCTTTACAAATTTTAAATCTTTGATATTTTCCCCTTCATTAATTGGTTATAAAATGCCGGTAGATTGTTAATTCTTTATGGCAGTTTGGGGGAAAATAGTGTCGTTATAATCATTTTGCAAAGGAAAGTGATAATATATATGTTGAGATGAAAAAAAAAAAAAAAAATAGATTGTCTATGTTTTTTGATGCGGCAACATTAATCAGCCACTTATAACAAAACATTCATTCCTTTCGATAGATCATCTTAACATACTAGATAATGTATCATGTGAACCAAATCAAAATCTACAGGCATGATAATTTATCTTATCAAGGTCAGCTTGGTTACTTCCTCAGCTGGGATGTGTTGGTCAGGCATTAAATTCGAATGTCCTATAAGGGGGCTTCTCCATGTCAGCTCCCTCCACAGTTAGGTTAGTCAGCGGTCATGAATGTGGCATGGTGACCTCTCTGCGATTCTGGCAGCATCCAGCATTACTGGATTGTCTTAAGTCCATCTGGAAGCTCTATAGGATGTGTGTCAGGCATAGCAGGCATATTTCGTCACTGGTCATGAATGTTGGTATATCGGCTCTCTCACACCAGATGATGCATGAAATTTATAAGTTCGAATCTTCAAGGACCGAAATGAATTGTATCAGCAATAACTGACCTCATATTTGGAATTTGAGACTGTCTCTAATTTTCAGATGCCTCTCGTACCTTCCTAGTGGTATATGTATTTCTGCTTTCACACTCAGTCCCATTTCACTATAGTCGAGTCCAGCACTAGCCAGAAAATGACACATTGGTCACAGTCCAAGATCGCCAAGGCTACAAGCTATGACTCTGGCAATGTCCGACATATCGGAATGTCTATGTCCGGTTGGGAGGTATGTAGCCTACATAGTGAGATCACGGCTATGAATGTTGATATAGTGGCTCTCTCCAGCAGCAGTGCCCGCCAGTGCTATGACGATAAATGGCGAATCATCTGTGTGTCTCGCTGAAATTGTTTTTAACACAGGAACTTTGAAGTGAGACAAGATTATCTGTTCCAAACCTTCCGGTCGTGATGTAGTTTTGATGAAATTCACACACATTTCTATTTTATAACAATACAACGAGCTGTATTGCTTTATTAAGTCATTAATCTGCCAAATTCCAGAAGTGATTTCTATGAACAAATTGTAATCAAAAAGGCACAAAATTAGGGAAACAGAACATATGCTATTAATTTATGAGAAGTGACAAAGTGAACTTTATAAACTTCAAAAAGTTAACAGTAAAAGTAACGTTAAAAAAGTCGTTATTGAGAGGACAGAGAATTTAATGTTTAATAAAACATTACAATCTCTTTGCCAGCAGTTTCTCAACATATAGAGTCGATATGGTCATGTAATCTATAGAGAAATTATGTTTTATAGTGGAGGAGCGGTAATTGTATCACACTAGAGATTGTCTCAAGTATCGCGTCAGATATGGAGCTGCCGAAATCAATAATGTTCTCTTCTTTTTCAATTTACCCTCCATCATTTTGTGCGGTCATCTGGGGAAACGCTTGACCTTTCATCTCTCTCCCTGCTCTAAGCTTTTTCATTCCACTCCTTTAGTCTGAGGACTAGTTGTATTCCAATTCATTTGGTGTAATAATTTATATACAACAAGAGTCTACTTATATTTACTTTGATTTCCCATTAATTGTTGACGGTACGTATACTGGATAGTCCCAAGCGTTGAGAATCTTCTTGTTTAAGAATACGAACTACAGGCCAATGAAAAGAAGCTAAGGTGTCCCGATGTAATGTGAAAGGCACACAGATATGTTGAGCACAGAAATCTAGGAGGGATAATCCTCATAATTACACCATCTAAGTTCAATGTAACAACGATAAGAGTAAATATTTAGAGCAGAGAGAGAGAGAGAGAGAGAGAAAGAAAGAAAGAGAGAGAGAAGATATCTCAGTGTGCCAAAGCTGTGAGGAAACAAGATAACTATGTTCGGTAAACAAATATAATAACAAAAATGAAACACACAGGCTCTGTTATTGTGCCAAAGATATAATAATGATTTAAGATATATTGGATTTAGTTAAATAACAAAAACACAAAAGAGAAAGACATGCTCACCTTGTGTCAAAGGCCCAAGGATGTATTGAGCTTAGCAAATCTTGAGTGACTGCCTGTGTAAAGGTATAAACTGTGCTGGGAACTGTGTTACTGTCAACTGGTGTAATCAAATTTTCCACGCACTTGGCTCTTTCCCATTATCAGAATGCTCTTAATTAACACACACACACACACACACACACACACACCTAAGAACTCATCTACCACCACTCATCTACACACCTACATCATACCTACAAACCCACACACACACACACACACACACACACACACACACACACACGCGCATACACTCACGCACACACACACATTCACGCACACTCTCTTAGATACATACACACGCAAATGAATGCATCGAGGAACCCAACTTTTCCCTACACGCCAGAAGCACAATCAGACATATTGAACAAAGCATGTCTGGGAGGCACAAGTCACTCCTTGTAAACATCCGACATACCAATATGGCTGACGTGTACTTGGCCTGAGTACCAGCCAAGTACTCGCATTGACCCGTGACTTATGCTAGCGGGCCGGGTGCCATCTATGCCATTACCCCCTGGCCTGTCAGTGACGTTATGCTACAGTATTCTGTCATGTCTAGCCACCCGTGCTGGTGGTGACCTTTCGCCTTTAACTTTTGACCCGGTCATCCAACATTGGGGTCAGAGACCAAGTCTAAAGTTCTTTGTTTAATCGCCTTTTCCACCACAGTTTAAATTCTGAGTTCCTTATCTAAATAAAATAACATCTTCCACGATAGAAAAAGATAACAGATTATGTTACTTCATCCCCTTAATGCCGAATTTCTTCATTATGTCTATAAAAGAGGACTCACAAAACTAGATCTATTTCTCGATTTTTCAGGGAACGGACCTTTTTTTTGTTCCATAGATGAAGCGTTTTGTCAAAGTACGTAGTACCATCGTTACCTGTTGATCTGATCTGTGGTCGAGGGCTATCTGCCACCATGTGCTTCTCATTTGTGTGAGTGCATCTGTGTGCCTTTGTGTGAGTATAAGTCAGGTGTTTGTCTGAGAATGAGAGATAAGGACAATGGAAGTTCCGAGAGAGAGAGAATAGGGAAGGGGGGGGGGGAAGAGAAAGGAGTCCAAAGTGAGAAAAATGAGATATCAATGAACAGAAAATAGAAAAGGGGAAAGAGGCTTGGAACAGGAGAGAAAAAGAAGTAAGTGGAGAAAGAAAGAAGGGGAAAAGAGGAGAATGAGTGAGAGGTCAGAGAGAAAGAAAGAACGTTTTGGGAGTGCAAAAAGGCAGGCCAATAAAAAGGAAGGCCAGGTAGAGAAAGATTGAGGTACAGAGAAGGGGATTATATGGAGGAGGAGCGAGAAAGAGCTGGAGTAAGATGGATGCCAACTAGAATGGAAGTGAAAGAACAACAACAACAACAACAACAACAACAACAACAACAACAACAACAATAACAACAAACAAGAATAACCATGTCACCAGTAACAGATGGCTCCCTTCTGGAAGACAGTTATTAATGTGTTGTTTCTCTTCGGACAAATAACAAGATTCCCAAGTGAAGGGCCTTTTAGGTGGCATCTACAACAAAGGGCTGATAGCTCCAGGGATGTTTGTGGAAATGGGCCACAGACCTTCCAGACTAAAATTTGTTCCAGCGGTAAGAGAATAAAGACATGCATGGCAAAATAGCTCAACAGCAAAGATGTCTCTGGAAGAATAAGATACAGGCATGTCGACAGAACAACAAAGGTGGAATTCTATATATATAAATCACTGTTTTTTGTTGATATTGTCGTTTTCAATTTGTTGAGGAGATTTTACAAAGAAATGCTGCACCATGTCTACCTCAGTACGAATGGACTTGATTACTCGGCAAAAGAAACTGTCAGTATGTAAGGTGAATACATATGCAGTCTAGCAAAACACAGTTGCTGAACAGGCAGAAAAGTCTGTGGCGATAGACAGGAGTTTCCTCAACTGGCAGGCTAAAGTAACAGTCCTCAAAGGAGACAAACTGAGAAATTCTGTTGTATCGAAGAAAATAAAAAAAAATAAAATAAAAAAAGTTAATGCATGATAAACAACGTCGCAAATACACGTCAGGACAAAAATTACTACATGTACATAAATACTGAAACATTTTTACACAAAGTAGTTATTTCTGTTTTACTAACTAATAAACTCGGAGAAAACAATCGAATGGGGCTCATCCCTGTGTAGGACTCGATCTTATGAAAAATCTGTGGACGTTTTTGCTCCTAACTAAATGATCCTCATTCACATATGAGGACTCCCATCAGCAAATGACCTGTCTGATTACTGATCCGTGGGACATTGTTGGAGAATGTAGCAGCAGCAATATAATAAAATACGCACATGTTGATTCCTGAGACATTTGTGGGCAAGACGGTGCAGAACAACTAGTGAGGTTCGGTTATAGACTGAGAGTGCGAAGCTATGGAGCGTCTTGTCAGGAAGCTGCATGAAAATGCAGATGTCTTTGCTCTTGGCACATGCTCGATCAGCTATTAATCCTTAAAAATGTCAGAGTACACTGCACAGGGTTAATTGTTTTACAATGATGAGTATTCATGATCTAAATGAGACAGCATAAGCTTGAGTGGAAATTAAGGACCACTATTACGTTACTGTATTCTAGGTGCATGGAATTTGGAGAAAATCAAATGCCAAATACTCTCGACTAAGCTTTGAACCTGTCGGAATCTTGACACTTTGATGTACTTTGTAGAATCACTGAAACGAACAACACGCCACACACTCAAGCTCTGCTTTTGTAGCCCTCCCCAGAGTGACAACCAGATGGTGTCTTGAGTGGCTTCCAAGCCACTGCAATCTATCAGGATATCAGGTACAATCCATAAGAGAGGGAGCTAATCATCTGGTTCAGGAAGACAGCGCTTATAACAAAGCTGAAAGGCAACAGAGTAAAAGTGATAGCAGCACAAACGCCATGAAACTGCAGAGGCTACAGAACATTATTTTGTTGGCCCTTTGCGTACTGGCATGTATTAAAACGTGCCAGGAGTTTACAATGAACAAATACGTAACTCCTGCTGAAATGATTCGTTAAATGCCAAAAGCTTTCTTGTGATCTCTTTTACACCATAATTGCACTATACAATATCATTCAAGGCTATTCGATATGCTGTTAATATTGCAGCCTGTCTTGAGCTAAAGTACATCTTCGTCGCAGTGTTGTCAATGGCCACTGGCATGCATACAGAAGGTCAGAGAGAGAGAGGTTCATGCAGTGAAATAATTAACATTCTGTAAAGGCTTGCCATCAACTCTTTTAAATTAAAATGCCAGATGATAAGTGACAAAGGACAAAGAGAAAAGTCCAGATGTCATTCAGTTTTCTAAACTTTGAGGGCTCAAATAAAATTATGTATATTTTCCAGACACATTGCTATAGTTCTAACTTTCCTTCTCCCTCCTATTTCATTCCGTTCCTCTATCTCGCTCCTTCACTACATTTATTTTTATACTGACAAATTTGACACGTTCAACTCGATGTCACACTCTAAAAGTTCTCACACTTTGCCCATGCGCCAGCTAACACATACCTGTCCAAGTTCTCGATTAGCTGTAATCGTCGACTGGGTGGAATGGAAACAGACTTCTTAGGTGAGATGGACATAGCTGAGACACTGGGCATTCAGTTGCTCAATGAGGCTGACTTTCACATGAAGGATTATTCCTGTCTTCCATATGACGTGACTGAGGTGATTCAATTTTTGACGTTTACTGACATCAGAATAAAATGCCTTAACGTTTACCTGAGAATTTACTGCACAAGATCATGGCCCTCGACTGCTTCAAAATCATAGCATAGGTATTTCTGTTTCTGAAACCACTTGGCCTGAATATTTTTTTCCTAATATATATATTTTCTACAGAACATTTAGGAACTCTAAATATACTTCTATACATTCTTGATCAAATCACATGTAAATACGTTACCCACTTCATAAAACAAAGGCATGTTATACTTCACGTTCAGTAACTCTTCAATTTCGATATTGATAACACTGCAAGTTCCAACATCGATGACTCACAATCCTATCAGAAAAAATGATGACGTGTGGACTTTGAACAAATTCCCCTACAATCTTGGCCAAGTCATGAAATGCCTTATGCATACACACAGACTCCAGTCACATCTTTGCACCTAGCAGTGCACAATGGCTGCTCCTAAGTACGCTGTGATTCCTACTATGAATAACAACTTCATCCAGCCGAAACTACATCGAAACAAATGAGGAGCACATCAAGATCCAGTGTTGTTGGGATAGTCTGTGTGTATGTGTGCGAGTGTGTGCGCGTGTATGTGTGCGAGTGAGTGGTGTGTCGTAAGTGCCAACAAGCAGAGTAGGCGTATCGCAAAGAGCGCAGTAGTCGGTCGGTCTCAATCTGGGTCAAGCCAGCGGCGGAGGGCATCACTGTTTTTGTCACACCTGGATCTCACTAGTCGAGACAGTGCCAACACTGAGGACACATAGCACTCTCTTCCGCCTAAGTGAACCAATTATGCGCCCTATTTATCTTGATCTAATTATGTGCGCTAAAAACACACATTTACACCATCTGATGTCACCCATGGCCTTAGATTACTGGAAGCAACATATAAACGACGTAGACTTCGTGGAAGTTCAATCCGCCTACTAACATTCTCTAAAATACTTGGAACCTAAAAACCGCTAATTCCCTGAAAATTCAATTAGGAGAAAGTCTGAACTTGAGTTTTGTGACCCCTGCCTTTACACATAGAAAAGAAAAGGGAGTTTTCAGAGAATGAAGTCCTAAATCCAGCATCTACCACTGAGTGGTGAGCACAGAGGCACAGGTCTAGAGATAACTCGGTGGGAGTCGAAGAATGCATTTCCTGGCGCCTCTCACTCGCCGAGAGGAAACTCTGGCCTAGGCTAGCTTTTTTTTTTTTTTTGCCCTTTGTTCTTGTTTTCCTTCTTTTTTTTTTTTTTTATTCCCACGGTGTAGAGGATAAGAAAGAGAATGCCATAATGCAGCCAGGCAATCATACTCTGTCTCATCTATAAACGCCCTCCTGTTTTCCCTGCCTTCCCTCCTTTTTTCCCTCCCCTTCATCCCGCCCCTCCCACCTCCTATTAAAACACATATCGTAATAAAAGAAATGTTAAATTATACAATCCAAAACAAACTCACAAAACAAAAAGCAACCCCCCCCCCTAAAAAATAAGAGAGAAAAGAAAAAAGATCCATAAATTATAACTGAATTCTGGCGGCAATATTGAGAAGTTTGGCTACTCACGATGCACTGTTAGATCGCTGCATCATTGCTAAGCCCACACAAAACACTTTATTCTTCTTAACATTCTCTTTGGCAAGAATCGTGACTCACTCTGGAATGTTTACTTTTTAAGTTTGTGAGCAAAGGCGGTAGTGTAAGCAGGTTTTCAATTATTTGCTTGCTGTGTGTTGTCTTATTTATAGACAGAAAGATTTACCTGTTTGTCTCGAGGTATCACGGGTTCTCCACATCTACGCATTCGGTGGTGCAGCTGTGCATAAGCGAACAGTTTTAAGTTTTCTACACTGATATCGCAAAGAAAATGAAAGACAAAAATATCAGGTCGAAGAACGTGCTCCAGTGCAGACCAACAACAACTCTGCAGAGCGTTTCGGTGAGTGTCCAGCATGCAGCCGCCTGTGCTCGCCAGACTTTGGCTTAAGATTCTAAATTAATGAAGGTTTATAAATGAACAAAGACTGAACTTGATCGTTCACGATTATCGGACATTAGATTAAAGTGGCATTATTATTAAAACATAGTCATCATTTTTCAGCTTATACATGGAGTCATTTTTCTCCTTGCCACTATCACTAAAGCAATGATAATAATAACAATAATAATAATAATAATAGTAATGGTAATAATAGTAATAACTGGAAAGAAACTCCAGTTTCCAAATTCTGCAACCGCGGCGGTGCCACTGTAGGTTAGCTAAAGTAATTATTCACCATGCGTAACATAAATGCTTGTAGTCATTTTCCATTCTCATTCTTGGTGAAGGTAAACCACAAGTTCTCAAATTCTGCAAACACGGTGCGATTTGCTAAGGGTTAACGAATGTATCTCTATGTCATCCCCACGCTACAGAATGTGATACAGGTCAAGAAGATTGTACATTTATATAAGAGACGCTTAGAAACTATAAAGTTTTACTGATGACCAATCCTCAGTCGATCTAAAAGACTCACTGGAAAATGGCCGACCATTAAACATTGACTTACTTACAGTTTCTCTTTCATGCTCCTTGAACTAAAAGTCGATCTTGCTATCAGGGAATACTTCTTTTTTTTTTTCGGACAAATAATAATGATAGTAAAGAGTATTTATATAGCGTTTATCCCCTTTCTGTACAGGCTCTAAGCGTTTTCCGATTTACGATGTATTATTACCCCAAGAGATCCAAAGAAGACACTCATAAACGTTCTCAGCTTCCTGGGAAGCATACAAGGCGGCTGCCTGTTAGACACTCAAATCCTTATCAATCTAACAATATCAGTCACCGTCTATAGTCAGGTACCCATTCAAACCTGGGTGGAGTCAGGAAATGTGTGTAAACTGTCTTGCCCAGGGACAAAATGTCAGGAACCATCGAAGCCGGAACTTCAGATCCCGAGTCCGACTGCCCAACCGCCTTGACACCAATCCCCCAAATGGCTGCGAGCGGTTAGCTCTTTGCAGCGTTGCAGTGTTTTGGACGTGTGAAGATGTCATGTGATGTGGTGGGCCCTCCCGAGGAGAGTCCCTATGTTGCTCTAGAAGCGTTGCAGGCTCCGGGTGTTAGTTGGCTTAATCATTCACTACGGGCAGCGGCGTTCTAGGGACAGATGGCCCAACCGCTAGGCCACCAACACCACACAAATAACACAAATTCACGCAATTATTTTCGTTATCATAGCTGTCATGAAAGCAAAACAATAGTAATGATGATAATAGTAATAATAATAATAATAACAGCGGAGGAAATCACAAGCTCTCAAAATACTCATACTAGGCGGCGTCGTTGTAGAGTAGCCAAAAATGATTAACCCTTCTATCCTTCTACATAATATAAATGATCGCAGTCATTTTCATTCCCGTTCAGGAAACGAACCTCCTCCTACCCCCCCCCCCCCCTTCTTTGTTTTAGGGGGATACATTTTATCCCTGTCTGTCAGAAAGAATTATACGAGAAAAGATAGCATAAAATGCGAGAGAAGGTAATTAACCTTGTAGGTGTCGGCATATAAAACTGCTGGGATGTCAGTGTTTCTAGAATGTTCTATATTATACATATTCAAATAACAACGGTTTAGATCGAACAGCAGGATGAAACGCTTAGCGTGTATTTATGATATTGTACATTATGTTAAAAAAAACACTCAGATTATGCAAAAGTTGCCGGTTGCGTTTATAGACTTACATCGTCTGACACAAATAGAGTTAAGCATGGCCATGAACTCTGACCTCCGACCTGTAAGAGGACACCTAGAAGAGAAGATAACGTATCTTTATCGTGGTTCCAGGCAGAGATTAATGATTAAAAAAAAAAAACCAAACTATCAGACATGAACTCATCACTTCAGATAACTACTTGGCCCATGGTCTTTCTAACACTTTGGCACCGTCGTTCCTTTTACGTTTAATAGGGCCAAAGTTCTGTTTGATGTTTTTCTTTGACATGGGTGGAATTAATGTCGTGGGCGTTCAAAGTTCCAAGCTGTGGTCGTGTGGAGTCTGTGTAATGTCTAGAAATTATAGTTCTTACCATCAGTTTGGTTGGTTTTCTAATGTCATAAACAAACTCTTTGTTTAAGCTGCTCTACATCCTACGCCGCAAACTCTCTTGTACCGTATTCTCTCTCTCTCTTCTTCTAGCTCCTTCTCTCTCTCACTCTTTTTCTCATTCTCTTCCATCGATTTCTCTCCCCCACTCTTTGTTTCTCACTCTGACTCTCCTTCTCTCGATCATTAATTTTATTATCTATCGCAGTTCGTTGGTTTTTTTTTTCCCCCTCACTGTTTGTTCTCTCCCCCCCCCCCCCAACTATCTAACCCTATACTACCACCACCACTAAAATTAGACGGGAATTTCCAATTGTTCGTTTGGTCGCAACAAATCTATTATTATGGTTCATCGAAGACACTGCAGTATACTTAACTCATGTTAGCTCTATGATTTGTGCTGTGGCCTTTGGAAACAGAGGTCGGTGGTTCGAATCGCAACCCTTGCATGTTGTATCCTTAGGAAAGATACATAACACACAATTTTCCTCAGGCCACCCATCTGTAAAACGGGTACCTGATGTTTATCGCGGGGAGTACAGTGGCGCTGCACTGCGGCGACGCGGTCTGAAATGGCCAAATCAATTTCCCCTCTTGGGGATGAAGCTGTAAGGAATGGTACTTTTACCTTTTTTTTTTTTTTTAGGTACATAACTGTGTCTTCTGAGCAAACCAAATCTTGTTACGTTTCATAAGGAAAACTACGTCAAACTCAGACTATAAGGAAGAGGCATGTTCAAGACAGCTGTCGTGCCCGCCTTTTCATGTTACAATCATAGAATCCAATACTGTATTATCAATCTGATCGAAAACGGTCTAAATTTGAGGACATCAATCGAGGCGATACCAATGAAAATGTCAAGGATGTTGTTATCTTTAGAAGTTTAATGTTTATAATATAGGGCCTGAACTTAATGACGACGTCTTTGGGATATAATTTTGGCCTGTCTCAGGGAAAACAGCAGCCGGAATCCGTAAAGGTTTGTCGATAGTATCGGCCATATTTAAACAATGAATGAAGCGACGTGACGTCATGGCGCCATCTTGGTGGTCTTGATCAGTGATATGGGACTGACATGGACAGAATGACCTAATTATAACGCTCCACTGAGAAATCTTATCAAGAGTCAGTCAGGCGTCTGTTAATAATAATAGTGATGATGATGACGATGATGATTTTCTTTTTTTTTTTTTTGTCCGTAACAATAATAGTGATTACAATAATAGTCATGAGAAATCGATAAAATAGTAATATCATAGTAATTATAATAATCTCTTTCAGCTCCAATACGGAGTTGTCAAATTGGATACCAACATCTAAGTCACATATTATACTAAAGTTGTTGTAATAAGACTAGACTTGAGATGCTTGGATATTTTACACTCCTCGCCCATTCCAGCCCCAGTCCGTTCTTTCAAAACCAATTTTTCCAGTTAAGTCATTTTTTCGTTTTTTTTTTTTTAAAGTATATTTTATTTTTAAAAAAAAATCAAGTCTTAAACCATCAAGTAGGAAAAAGTATCATTTTTGTTTGTTTGTTTGTTTGTTTGTTTCTTCCTTTTTTATAATAATAATAAAAAAAGAAACAACAAGAACATAAAAATCCCTCTATTCTGTATGATATTTTGTTACAACAAAGCCTTAGGACGTCCGAGTATATAATATATTGCAGTACAATTCTACTCACATGCCATCATCTCATCATGATAACAAATAGGTGCCAATCATGCAATTCAAAATAGCGAACTGCCTTATTGCAATGGTGCTGGTGGTAGTTATCATTGTGGTGGGCACACACTGCAAGATCCATAGAACTGAACTATTTGGGTTTGGTGGAGGGGGCGGGGGGGGGGGGGAGAATGAAAAATATCCTTTTCCTCAATGTCACTGAAATTTGGCTAAAGAAAAAAGAAAAAGAAAAAATCCTTATACCATGAATTTTTCACAAATTTTCATGCTGTTAATTTTCCACAAATTTTCATGCTGTTAATTTTTCAAAAATTTCCATGGTGTGAAATTTTTCAAAAATTTTCATGGTGTTTGTTTCAAGATCAGAAGAAAAGTGATTTAAAAAAAAAAAACTACTTTATTTTGTTTGTTCAGCAATTTCTTGACCCGGCAAAGAGAAGTAATAGAGCTGGTAAAAAAAAATAAAAAAATCCCCATTCCTGATTGCACTGCCAACTGCTTGTATTACTTGGGCTGCAGAAGGGTCTGCAGTAGTGAACAATTTGTGAGTGGTTTGTAGGAACAAAAAGCAAAAAAGAAAAAAAAAAAAAATACTCCCCCCCCCCCCAAAAAAAAAAAGAAAAAGAAAAGA
>JBCAUA010826096.1:0-14471 GCA_038406235.1 Peronia verruculata
GATAGATAGATAGATAGATAGATAGATAGATAGATAGATAGATAGATAGATAGATAGATAGATAGATAGATAGTGGTTTGAATTGATAAAGATAGATGTGTTTTCATGAACATAGGCAAACCTGTTTGAGAAGTCCAATGTCTTCAGGTGATAATGACAATCTGTTAACGAGAAAGGTTAAGATTGAACACACACACACACACACACACACACACACATAAAAACAGACACACATACAAATCCACAGAGAAATTATCGGGATATTAGCTATAAGATAAAAACAGAAATGGCAGGTCAATCCGACTCAAAAATTCACGCTACTGACGATTTCTTGAGGTTTCCGGGACAGAATTATTGAAACCAATTAGTAATGGAAGTCTAATGCTTTTTGTTTAAACCATGGACGTTTTCAATCAGTTTACTATCTTGTTATTCTCTTTGACTCTCTTAGACCCAGCTTAACGTTTTGATGGTGCGACAGAATAGTAATGTTTTAAAGCGATGCTGAATATCGGCAGCTTTATTAAAGTGAATATTTCGTGTTAGATGGACTTAACACTGATCACAGGCTAAAGTCTGCACTTCGAAGTGATTTAATTAAAGAGACTATTTAAAGTTTTATCCAAGTCAGCTTTATGGTACTGTAGCCTTATGTCCATAATGGGAGATCGTTTCGCAGAATATCTGCCCCTTCCAAAAGAGGGACTCGTGTAAAGGGAGATCATTTTGACCAGCTTTTATTACTTCCCTTTGCCAAAAAAAAAGTGTTGAGTGAACAATCTAAAGAGGAAAAAAAACCTTTTACTTCATGTCATTCGAAAGACTGAGCATCCAAAAGTTTGATGAAATTATAGTACTAAGAAGAAAACATTCTCTTTACATATTTTTTTTTTTTTTAATTTTATTTTATTTTATTATTTTATTTATATTTTATTTTATTTTATTATTTTATTTTTATTTTATTTTTATTGTATTTTATTTTATTTTATTTTATTTTATTTTATTTTATTTATTTTATTTTATTTTATTTTATTATATTTTATTTTATTTTTTATTTATTTTTTTGTTCATGGTGTATGTTTCAAGAAGTGCACAAGAATGATTTTTTTTTTTTTCCTCTCTCTTTACACTACTTGTTCCATCCCTTTTTGTCTGATAAAGGGAAGTAATAGGACTGAGCACAACGATCTCCCATTGGATTGTAGAAATGTAAAGAATATTTGTTTTGTTTTGTTTGTTTTGGCGTTTAACGACACATTAGCGTGATCACGGCTACACTGTTGTTGTTGTGTTGGGATTTAACGACATATCAGCACGATTATAACTATATCGTGTCAAGCGCGGTAAACAGAGTAGGATACGTTTATACGTTAAAAAATGTTGATATATAAAGAAAAGGAAAGGAAAGACAGCGGTACAGAAGACAGGACCAAGGAGAGAGAAGAGATATCATCCCTGGATCGTTGAGAGTGGCACTCCATGGAAATGTGAAGAAAAGTATCGATACATGACGCCAGAGATCAAAATCGCTTAGTTTACCCAGGCCTACCTCACAGGCTTGCTGTTCTATGTTAACCTCATGTTGTTATGTGACAATTATATTGCCATAATGGGAGATCGTTGTGCTCAGTCCCATAACTTCCCTTTACCAGACAAAAGAGAGATTGAACAAGCATTGCAAAGAGAGAAAAAAAAAATCACTTTTGCGCCCTTTGCTTGAAACTTACGGGATGAAAAAATTTTTTTTTAAAAAGTATGATGTGAAGGGAATATTTTTTTTTTTATCGATTTTTTTTTTTTTTTTTTAAATTTTTTAGGCAACCATCTTTTGAATTACGAGCAGTAAAAGCAATTTTTCCTCTTCACACTACCTGCCCAACACGTCTTTTGTCTGACAAAGGGAAGTAAATGTCTGGTCAAAATGATCTCCCCTTATACAAGTCCCTCTTTTGGAAAACGCTGATAATCTGCGAAACGATCTCCCATTGTAATGTGTCTCTTTACAGGTGTGAAACTAATGAGGATGGTAGCTTGACCCTTCACTACTACAGCGCCAGGACAGGCCTGCACCCTCTTGTCAAAGGTAACTAGAGAGACAGTGAGACAGTGCGTGTGTGTCGGGGCGGTGGGGGGGGGGTGGTCTGATGGTGTTGAGAATGGGGTAGAGGAGTAGAGGAAGAGGAAAATGGAAGAGAAGAGGGAGAAACCAATTCTAGAGGTGTCAAGAGACTAGTCTGCACCCTCCAGTCAACGGCAACTAGAGGGTGTGGGGGGGGGGGGCTGAAGTTACGATGGTGTTGATAATGTGGTAGAGGAAGAGGAAAGGGGAAAGTTGGAAAGAGGAAAAAGTAAATTCTAGAGGTGTCAAGAGAGTGGTCTGCGCCCTCTAGTCAAAGGTTACTAGTAAAGTGAGGAGGTCAGAGAGTGCGATTCTTTTGAAACGGAAGGTGGAAGTATTGAGAAAAATGAAAAAATGAAGGTTGGAAGGGAGGAGGGAAATATTAACCTTAAATATGTCAAGAGACCACTTTGCAAAAAAGACATCTCTTCCTTTACTTTGCATTTTGTATGTGTTTTTCAACGAACATTTGATGCAATCACATAACACGATAGATAGATATCCTTGACTGCTATTAGCTTCAAACAGTTCATTCCCTGATACGAATAAATATTGCTACGGAAACATCGACATATTTTTTTTTTTTTGTTTGTTTTTCTGATACGTTTAGGGTGAACGTAGGGGGCAATAGAGAGAAGGGAGAGCGAGTGTGGTAAATGCCAGGAGTATTGTAAAAAGTGGAAGCTGAGGGGGAGAGAGTTGACAGGTGGACGGTCTAGTCATAGACAGGGGGTATTGTTCTTTGGTATTGAATTATTTTCCACATAACATCAGCATAGGGAAGAAACCAACTATCATAAGTACTCCAGTGGTCTCCACCGTCGCTTTTATGGTTAAGAGGTCGCCACTGTCGTTTTTAGGGTTAACGGTGACGAGGCGAGGAACAGGTATGGTGAAAGGAAGAAGATGGAAGTAAATCAGCAATGGACAAAGCGCTTCAAATATAATATATTCTGCAATGTAACTTAACTACGAATCCATTTGTCTCAAATCCGGTCAAAATAAGTATGTCTATTTTTCATCGTATGGGGTTTGTGGTATCATGTGAAAGATTATTTCATACCCTTTCAGGTGGTGAAAAAAAGTTATGACCTAGCATCATTCTAGCCAGAGATATTGCAGTTTAAAGAGACAAGGAAGGACCCCCCCAGGACTGACCGAAATGAAAGAAACAAAGATGAATTTAAATAACCGGTCGACCGCATAAATCTAGTAGAGTAGAAAGAAACTCTGGTGAGAGCTGGACAGCAAAGGGTCTTCAGAGAAAAGCCCCCCCCCCTCCCTTATGAGAGTGTTTCAGCCCTTAACTCCTTACACTCTAAGAGGGCCGGGCCTCACCCAGGTCATGACTCCCGAGTGCCCCTCAACTGTCTCCTACTTCAGTGAACCCCAGGTTTGACATTCCAATTGATGGTAAATGCGATGCGGATAAAGTACGAAACTTGGTCGCAGCAGGGATTTGAACCCCGGCCTCTCAACTGAAGACCTCATTTTTAATGAATAAATTCATTCGATTTTAATGAATACATATTTATACATCAATATTAACACTGATACTTCTTGTTTAGAAATGAATACTCTTTTGATTTCTGCAATTTTAAAAAAAAATCGATGTCTGACCTCCCTCATCACACTCAATGCCCGATTTCTCGATTCTAGCCCAGCGACTTACCTCTCATTTTCTCTACAAATGAAAAGACGTGTAGATCTTTAAGCCATTTCCTTTTCTAAATGAACTCATCTTGGATGGATCCTTTATTGTTGTCCGGAAAGTATAACTGAAGTTTGATCAAAAGGCTCATTTGGAGAACGGCTTGATGTGGTTCCTTTCATTGGAGTACAAAGACAGATATTGTGTGTAATTTGTTTGAAATAAAACAACAGAGTAGCACGATACCACAAATCGGATAACTCCCACTACATTTATCCCCCGCGGCGGCCCGAAGTTTATAAGTAGGTTCTCTGCTCCCACCTGCAGGTGATGTAAACCCGCCATCGGTGGGGTGTCTCCTATGGAGTGCCATCCTCGACATTCCAGGAGAGACATCTTTTCTCTCTCTTTCTCCTTGCTCCTGTCTTCTGTCCGGGCTTTCTTTCCACAAGCAAATAAATCCCGCAACATTTGTTTGTCATATTCTGTATTGCTTTTCTTTGTATTATTACTTTCTTTTGCCTGAACGTATTTCTCTATACATTGTACAGGGCTACGATTATAACTTAGATAATTTTGCGCATACCTAGAAGTCTTTAGCTTAGTTTTATCTGGCCTGTCAGCTAATACCCTGGGTCTATCTCAGCCGTTTTGATGCCATCTCGGGCCGTGGCAACTGTCTGTTCCTACTCAGCAGTGCAGAATCTCATCCATCACTACATGTCCCTGAGAAAGCCACTTTAGAAATGTGTGCCAATTGCTTAGAAGGTGGTCAGTAACAGCCTCATATTTAATAAATGGACGAGCTATTGCTAACCAGGTGGTGAAAATAGACCCAATTGTCTTTTGTGACCAGGTGGTCTTAATTTTGTAATCAAAATGTTCCAGGCTACATGGACAAACCCAACATCTCCCCGTACTCTAACCCTAACTCTAAAAATAACCCTAACCCTAGCCCTAATCCTAATCCTATTTTTAACCCAAACCCTGACCCTAAATCTAGTCCCAAGGCCACTTAGCCTATTGTGGAACTTCTACGGTCTAGAGTCTAGAAATACTAGAATCTAGATCTACAAACTGCAGGTTCTAATTCATTGTCCTAATAAATCAAGCGATGCAATTTGACTGATCAAAAGGACAACCGGGACGTAACAGACCACTGAATCTTTTTTGATCACCTGGTCCCAATAGACAGTACTTTAATAAATTGGGATCTCAGGTCTTTGGTGCTCTATCCCCACTCTTGTGCTATTTGGAGATACATGTATAATATATGTCATATTGAAAATGGATAGTAAATCTAACATATAATGTAATTATTTCACCCATCACTTGCCCAAACACCTAGATTTTAAAAACCATTTTGTCGTGTCTCTTATACGCAAAAACGTTTGCTTAAGATGAAACAGCCATTTTCTCAAAATGCGAAAAATATAGATAAAGCAACAGGGAACTGAGGTCGCCAAATTTACTTTCGATGAGTTTCCTCTTTCATTGGCTTTTTGCTTTAATTCTCTCTAACTGTTTCTGATTTATAAGTAGATCATTCTGTATATGTCTTTCAACCTCCTATCTGATGGTTATCTCGAGCTCTATAAGTAGAGAGCAGCCTTCTGGGTTTATATAGCCACTCGCTGTCTTCCTCCAGGTGTACTGAAGGCCGTTGCCAGGGAGATTTTTAACCAGGAGGTGGAGATAACTCTGCTCAGCCAGAGCAATGACGCCCTGGAGGCGGAGCGCAGCCAATACCATGCCGTCTTCAACATCGTCATGATCAAGCGTGATGATGGTCGGCCTAGACCTGAGGGACTGGAAATGGGCGGAGCTGTTGTCGACAATGGACCAATCATAGAGAACCATTTGTGAGAGTTATGTCTTGAATGGGTGGGATGGATGGATGGATGGATGGATGGATGGATGGATCGATGGATGGATGGATGGATGGATCGATGGATGGATGGATGGATGGATGGATGGATGGATGGATGGATGGATGGATGGATGAACTAGTCAAACACATGTAATCTGCCGTCAGTTAAAAAACGAAAAGTAAAACAATAATAACAAAACAGAAAAGAAAACATGCCTGTGGGGCTTTGCATGGACAGAAAAGTGAGGTTGATATTAAGGCAATAACAAGTAAAGCTAGTGTTGAACAAAAAGTACTTTTACTATTTTTTAAAAATGTTTTCTGTATTATATACATTACTTGTTTTTCTCTTCTCACCTCGGCCTCAGTGCTCCTGTGACATTAAGCAAGGACCAGTTCATCTCAGCCTTTCCCTATCATCTGATCTTTGACGAATCTCTTTGTCTACACCAGTTCGGCTCCAGCGTGGGCAAATTGTCGCCCGTGCCCCTGCGGGAGGGAATGCTGATGACGTCAGCCTTCAGCATCCTCTATCCGCGCATGTCATTCTCGGTCAGCAACATCCGGCACTTCATCAACGCCATCTTTGTCATCGGCGTGACGGGACATGACCACAGCAACGATAGCCAAGATCAAGGGTTTAGTATGAAAGGTGCTGAACAGCGCAGAGCACTCATGCAATATGAATTAAATTTGAATTGAATAATACTGTCTACTGGTTTGCAGAAATCTAAACATTTAATTCAGATGGCATGTCTATTCAAGAATACTTATTATTTTCATTTTACGGGTAAATTTTTTAAAATTACTTACTTTTCTGTGGATTTTTTTCTCCTTCTTTGTTACTTTCTTCCTTTCCTTCGTCCTTTCTACTTTTCTTTCTTTGTTTCTTCTTTATTTCTTTCGTTCTCTACATTTATTTTTTTATTTACTTAACTATATATATATGAATGAATGACTCTTTTTTACAACCTTCTTTTGTCTTTTATTCTTGACTGATTCCATCTCATGACGTATTTCTAAAACTTCTAAACAGGCCAGATGATCTGGATGGACGAATCCAAACTGATGATTTTCATTGGCTCGCCTCGCCTGACGTCATTGAAGGAGATGAAGCGAATGAACGTCTACATGTCGGACATCCCTCTGTATGACGTCACACGCGAGATGGTCTTGCTCTACCAGCAGAGGAACGCGGAGATCGACATTACGTAAGTGTTCGTGCAAGATGGCCAGAAAATCAACCATGTTTCCACAAAGACCGAAGTTTATCATAGAAAACTATAGGATAGCTGGAAAGTCCCAGGATAGTTCAAGGACGATAAAGCAATGACCTTCACACATGACAAGTCTTTATTCAAACATTTAAAACAATAAATCTAACGACAGCATGTTCCAACAAGAAATTCGACACTGTAAACAGTACAAATAAAAACTGAACTTAATGGACTAATCTTTATTTCTAACAAACAAATAAAAAAGGACATAACAAAAGCGTGTTACACATTTCAGCAATAAGCTCAACTGAGTTAAACAGCGGAAATCAAATCAAATCAAATACATTGAAATTCAAAGAGACACAAAACTTAGGGTGGCTTTAAATAGATATGACGTTAGTATGCTAGAACATTTTGACCATCCTATGTAACGAGTTCTGAACACTACATAGCAGGCAGGCAGGTCACGTGATAGTTGAGATTGGAGTGTAAACAATAGCACAAAATACTGAGCCATTTTCAATAAAATGCATGAGAACTTATTTTTATGTGTTGCTTATTGTTGTAGCCGCAAAACCTAGGACAGCAAAGGCACAGTTTTAATTTCAGGACAAGTCTCTCTCTCTCTCTCTCTCTCTGTGTGTGTGTGTGTGTGTGTGTGTGTGCGTGCGTGCGTGCGTGCGTGCGTGCGTGCGTGCGTGCGTGCGTGCGTGTGCGTGCGTATGTGTATGTGTATGTCCTGTGGAAGGAAATACTGACAATAACTTAAGTTTCCATTTATGAGCTTGAACTTACCTGTGGCAGAAAAAATATCCAAAAACCAAAGAAGAGCCATTAATAGCCTTGTTCGTGCCTTTAATCCGTAAAAACCTAAAGTAATGTATCTGTAACACATCTACTCCCAAATGATTAGCAGATTATTTTCACATACAGATTTGGTGGACAATGGGTCTAACACCTGTGTAATCACAACAAACCTCAGGATAGGCTGCCAAAGAAAAGGCACTTCGGCCCAATCTGACCACAAGAGTGAAAGCCAAAATGCAGCACTAAGCTGCCGACTTCGTGAATCAACTTACTTGGCAATGCAATTTATTTCTTAAGATTTCAAAGAAACTTGACGGAAAGAGTGTAGTTACCAGAAAAGCTGCTATTTCATAGAGAAAACAAATGAATATTTGGTTTTTATTGTTGCCTAAAATCGTCAAATATGGATGCCATTCCTTCCACAGAAAGGCAATCCAAGGCCGGTCCTAATACTAACAATGTACACTGATTTCAGACGTACACTGAGGACGAACGGCTGACGAACTCTGAAGCATGAAAGAAGATTAGGCGATTTAAGACCAGTTGCCACGCCGGCAATCAACAGGCAAGCCCAATCGGTTGGAACATAGTAACCTTGCCCTAGGTCAATATTTTGAAGTATAATTACTGCATTGATTCATATACCAAACCTGGCATTCCTGCACACTCATACTCAAAATGAATGGAAGTGTGATCGTTAGTGGAGTTTCTAAACAGAACTGTCATGGTGACCGCTAGCTCGGCTCATCTTGCTCATGATGCTGTTACTCACACCAACGTTGTTGTAATTGTTGGAATGTATTACATCAAAATTCGTCTTAGGATTGAGACCTGACATTTGTGGACGATGGTTATTCCCATCCAAGTGCAATCGTGGACTGTGAATTCACGTGAACAACCGGGATTTGCTGACTCGGGGTCCAAAATTGACTATGAGCTGCCTAGTTTTCACTTTACTTGGGCTTTTCCAAAGCTGCTGTCAGAATACGTTTGTCAGAATACCATTAAGGGTAGTTTTGTTTAGAATGACCGCCAATGGCTTCAACAAAAATATCATGACATTAAGATTTTTTTCCCGACTACATTTCGCTAAGGTCGTAAATATCGTAATTATGAAGAATATTTTTTTTTTCAAAAAAGAGACTAGAAATGTACAAGCTGCTCATGCTTAAGCTCCCCTCCCCCCCCTCCATTCGTCATCGCCAGTGCCTACACGTACAGCGAAATAGTCCGGTATGCATGTACAAAAGTAAAAATCTAAAACTTAAAAGTAAAAATGGCAAGTACGAAGGGATGCATTAATGTCGGTAAAGTTGGTATATACCATACTATAACCGCCAAAATCAGTCAAATATCACAGGCATAAAATGAGGTGATACTGAATAAATAACATTATGCTAAAATGCTATATAAGTTCATATATAGCAACAGGCCGAACTGCAAACCAACATGATATCATAACTAATAAAGAGCTAACACCTGAATGGTAGACTGCACCGGTCTGAGTTGTTAATCTATGTCGTACCATGTGTAGTGCATGGGAAATCAGTAAGGAACAGTAAGACGGGCAGTTCTATAACAGCATGTTAGCATTAAGCAACTGCAGCCTCGCCATAACATCAAAGTCGTCTGCGAAATACCAAAACTCATTGTGCTACTGCATTTTTAATGGACCATAGAATGATTAGGCTATAGCCGACGGTGACAAACAAACACTTGAATTGCCCCGTCACTGAATGACAGATTAATCACAGCTTTATCGCGAAGGCTATAATAATTTAAACTCCGGCTATTGTACCCATTTTTCCTTTTTTAGAGTTCGGCACAGGAGACTCAAATCAACTGGAACCGTTGTGGAACTGTAAGACATTCTAAATTAAAATAAGAGAGTTTAAATGTAGATGCCAAAATTTACTAAATGTTTTCGTACATATTGTTTCTGAAAAATATAGAACAAACAAACAAATAGAGAAGAGGTAACTATTTAGCACTCACGTTATAATTATCTCAGTTTTGCCATCGTAAGTGGTAGGTCTTTCATGTGGAAATGAAATGCACAAAGATTATGAGAAAATTCATTGCTTTATGTTCAGCTACAGCTCTATCCGGAAGAAAGGCGACACTTTACACGATAGTGATCTCAAGTTGTAATAACAATGAGCAGTGTGAAGGAAAGAAAGGTAGCCATATCATGAGAATAGCTAGGTCCACATACCACAGAACAACACACTGTCTAGCTATAGTCCGTAATCATCTATTCCGGGTCTAATGCTTAGTGCTCCTGTCAGTTCTCTCATTCTCGCCAGAGACCGCATGATAACGCCGCAATACTTTGGACCACTTTCGGGTAGTATTTTAGGGCAAAACTGTGTACACACCAGGGATCATAGAGCTAGAGAGATTTGTTGACAGCTCGACGGGGGCGGTCACGAATGAAGATATCATTACCGTTAGAGAGGTTCAATTTCTACAGAACAGCATCTGAACCTCTAACTCCTATTATTTGTTGTTATCGAATAGCTCGTCTGACATAACCGGAATATTTGCGTTTAGGCATCTTTGACTCTGTTCTCCAATTTTTTAAGACAAAAAGTTATAAGGTTTATGCGAGGACTTTACAGTGACTATATATATAACACCACCTTCCCTACGGATGAACAGTGCATCGACAGGGAATTATATATATATATATCCTTACCCACAGTTTTGTCTAGTACCATATTTTATTATTATTATTATTATTTTTATTATTGCCTGTGATGGCTGACAATTTTCGTGACCGATGGTTAACCGAGTTATCGACTCCATGACAATGATCCAGTATTCTAATGGTTAAATATTTTCTTCTTTGCATGTGTGATGTCACATCGGGTATGGTTGTCGGTTACGACCTTGGCCCTAGCCTAATGTGACCAAAATTTTTAAAAAGCCGCCACCCACATTCAGCCTGAGTTTCGCTTACTTAAACTTTGACTAAGATTAAGAAAAACATGGGGTGTGAAACTCAATATTTCACAAATCTCATTGGCAGATCGATCGGACGTCGAATTTTCGTGCACTTGATACAAAAAATTACCTTACAACGCTCCTAAATTGAAATTTTACTTCAGTCAAAAACAATGGCGATGTAACATTTCACCATGTGTCGACGTTTGCATTGGTGTGGGACAGGAAGAAAAAAATGAGATTCAAAGCGTGTCTCCAGAGCCTCGAAAGCTACCACGCTAACCGTTTTAACCCTAAAATAATAACTAGTACCAACGAGAATGGAATATTGTCACAGTGATATTGATTTATGGTCAAGAAATGACAATGTGGACACAAATGGCATTAAACGTATGAAATGAATATCCTCTTACTGTATTACAATTATCTAAAGCTTAACCCACATGCAAAATAAAATAAGTATAAAACATCTCGGCAGATCGGTCAACTGGCACTTCTAGGGTTAAAGCTGAGTAAAACTCAACATCAAGCATGTAAGGGGATCGATGGAGTTTTGTTTGTTTATTTGTTTATTTGTTTTTGTTCTTATTAAGAAGAAAAAAAAGGGGGGGGTCATATAGAGGGAAGTGGGTAAGAAGAGTGACGCTGGGACGAATGCCTATCGCCGACGGACGGGGTTTTCCGAAATTAAAGGCACCGGGTGTAGCTAACCTATGAATGTTTTGTTTCGTGGTCGATCACGACCGACGACGTAATTGTACTTCGGTCATCATGACCGATTAATCGATTATGTCCATGACTGATGTCACCGGTTTAATTTTCGTATACAAATTGATCTGATCATGCTATAAACTGGAACTGACCGCAATAAAACATCTCTACGTTGATCTCTATTTACAGGAAAAGAGTTCAATATCGTCCTCACAGCTTTATGGACGTGAGGAAAGAAAATCCTTCTTCTGTTCTCCTTGTTTGTTGTTTATAGAGAGAGAACACACCTGGTCATACACTGAATGTGTCAAAGAAAACGACAGGAAAAACAATATTATAAGAGCTGAAACCAGATATGAGTTCAAAGTCATGACTACATCCTCATTTCTCACTCAATTTCGCCATAAACATCGGTTGATTTTAATGATATAATACCAACATGATCTCCCTGTGAACGACTTGGATTAAATAAAATCTTTTTTTTTTCCGTGCAGATTAAATGAAACCCGGGGATGGTTCAGTTCTTGTCTACAGACGTGATAGTTGCCCCAATGAGTCCAATGTTTATCTCAGTTCTAGAGTAAATCGTGTTTGGGGCTAATTGCTGCTAGTGATGTTTCTGTTGTTGGTAAGTCTTCATAGTTGTGAAGTCGATAACCACCGACAATGCTGACAATTTACCAACACGGCCTGTGACGTTAGCGTTTGTTCAAACACGTATGATGTGGGCATGAATGCTCAAACGCAGCATTTCATATATAGGAAAGACTAGAACTTCACAGTTGTCAAGAGTAACCATGGATGTATACAATAATAATAATCACAGCAATGACCACGATAATGTAAAATTATTGATCGTCCTTCTGATAGTCTGAATCAGCCTCCGTAGTATGGGACAATTAATTAAATTCTATAACCAGCTAGCTATAAAGAGGAATTCGTTATCTTTAAAGAATCTAGATGCAAACACATGAAGAACTCAGTACTTAAAGGTCTCATTATGGAAAGATTAAAAAACAAAAACAAAACGAATCACAAATTTTCACATGTATACTTTCATTCCGTTTCCTTGTGAAAGAAAGCCGATGTAGTTACAAGTCGCACAAATGTGGCTTGTCTGAACTGAGAAGCACAGTTTAAAGCAGTCTATTCAGCAAGAAAGAAAACAAAACCTTTACATCCTGGCATCGTCTGATTGCCTGGATCGACGAACACACACATACACATACATATAATAACAACATTAACGACAATAAACGTTGTTTTTGTTCTTCTCTTCAGGTGTGACCCGTTGATTTTCTAGAGATTATCACACAGTCCTGATATCATCTGGGACAATTGACTATTTATTTGGCCCAAACTCACTTCATTTGCTTTCCTGTTATCGGTTGTGTTTGTTTTTCCTTCAGATCTTTTACACATGTATTTCTGATCATTATCTTATCGACCTCCCCATCTGAGGATTGTCTTTACTATAAGTGAAATATTGAATGATTCAAATACTCAGATTGTGAGGGGAAATGTTATTTAAGAGGTACAATGAAAGGAGGTCGATAGTTCATGATCAATGGATAGTACTTAGAAGACCCAGACAAATTAAAGAGAAAATAGGTAGCATAGCCTGGGATCAAAATAACTGAGACCCGGTTTGCCACTGAGCGTGATACATTTTGCCCTCGAAGAATATATATTATCGCAAGCACACACTCAATTGCGTCAATGTTGTTTTTCAAACATGTTAAAGGAAGGGCGGGCCAAATTTCAACCAAACTTGATAAAACTTGGTGAACATATTGTTTGATGTAATATCTAAAAAGGTACGTATTTTTTTTTTTGCGTTCCATGCAATAGAAAATGTTCTGTACGTTTTTGAAAATGCCACATAGCGAAAATTCAAATTTGGCATGAATCGGTTTCGAAACAAAAAAGGACATAGAAAAGAAACTGTAAAAAAACCGGGTTTTGAGAAAAAATATTTTTTTTTTTTCAGCGAAAACTTGACATGAACAGTTTTGTGTTCGGCTTTCAGCTTCGGAACAGCCTTTTTTTTTTTTTAAACATACTAGCCCACTTGTCATGACTTCTGGGTCTCTTGTTGCTTTTTTTCCGCTCTCAGGACGTATTTGTTTTCGAATTTTGCTCCCTACTCCTCATCTTTATAAGAGCCACTTTCGGGTTCTTGAAGGCCTCTGTGGTGTCTCCATATCATTTTTAAGTGCAAACAAGAGTATTTTGACCTTTACTATGACATATAGTCGACAACTGAGCTATTAGTAGCAGAAAGAAAGCAACATTGCGCTATTTATGGGACTGGGAAAGTCATTTTAGAACACTTACATTGATAATTTGCATGATCAGCAGTTTTTCTCGCCTCATAGTGGTCATCCAGTGTCATACCTGGCACTGGAACTCGTGATATTGCTAGGAGAGGTGATATTCAAGTGCTTTTTGCACCCTTTGCCTATGTATAATCAAACTGCGATGGTCCACGGCCTCATTTAGGAGCCAAATCCTGACTGACAATACGCTAGGTCTACCGTTGAATGACTAGTGGTCAAACACGTTAGAATTGACTTGGAGACTTTTTGATACCATTTTTACACGCAGAAAAGGCAGTACTATTAAGAGAAAACAAAAGCTCAAAATCGCATTCTTTTTGGCAAAATCCACATTTCAGGATGCCCCCCCCCCTCCCCTCTTTAAACAACGCTGTCACACAATGTCTGATAACTTTCGTTTATTTACAATTATTTTACTTTATTTTTAATGTATTGTATTTTATTCGTGGTTGTCTATCTAAGCTTAAATGTTTGCGCTTGAATAAAATGATCAAGATCAAAATGCTGTCATGCGATATTTAAACTTTCATCATCGACAGTTTTTGTTCGTTTGTTTGTTTGTTTGTTTGTTTTTTATTTTACTTTTTTTTTAACTTCAATTCATTTTCTCCATTTTTATCTCTTCGATGACCTATATTTGTTCAAGACTTGCTCTTGTGGGTACGGTAACTGGAGTTCTTGTGTATGTATGTTTTGTTTTGTTTTGTGTATCCGTGCGTGCGTGCGTGTGCGCATGCGTGCGTGCGTGCGTGCGTGCGTGCGTGCGTGCGTGCGTGCGTGCGTGTGTGTGTGTGTGTGTGTGTGTGTGTGT
>JBCAUA010826107.1:0-14470 GCA_038406235.1 Peronia verruculata
GCAGAGCAAGTAAACAAAGCCACATGTGAGCGATGTTCACTAGGTCATGTGATTTTGAAAAAAATACCTAATTAGAGTTCAGTTTGAGTGGACCTGACTGTAGTTTTGAATAACACTTCTAACTAAAATGCATGTTAACACAAACTTATGAAATGTATTTTTCTTGACATAATGATGACAAAAATGAAACATTTATAATGTGATCCTAGAATAACTTGGTGCCATTAAATACATTTTGATCACCTAATTTGCTTCTTACTATGTTACATCTACTGTTTTTCCAACTTAAAGCAGTCAAAAATCATAAGAAAATTACTCTTTCTTGTGTCCATGTTACATCTAAGAAAAGTGGGGTATCTACATTTCAAGGTCACCTACAGCAATAAACAGGAGTTGAACTATCTTTCCATTCTCAGACCTAGCATTTTAAGGTGCTGATTCAGTATGTCTGCAGAGCTATTTAAGGCTGTTAAAAAGTTGCCCTACATGTGACGATTATATGGTCGATTTTGGGGAATGGGTCATATGAATAGTTTATGCAAGTAGGCCTTATTAACATTTTAGTAAGTTTAAATAATTCTATGCTGTGTCACCTCTGCAGAATGTCAAATCTTTGAGCAAAAATACTTTTTTGTTTTGTGTCTTACCTTTCTTTTCACATTTGGATCAGCTCCCTTTGAAATGAGGAATTTCAGAAGTTCAGCATGACCATTTTGTGCAGTGATAAAGAGAGGTGTGGCTCCATCAATCATCTGTGCATGTACATCAGAACCACGGGCTAACAATTCTGCCACAACATCTTGATTATTGCACTGACAGGCAACAAAAAGTGGAGTTCCTCCATCCTAAAGTTGTTATATAAAATACATATTTGAATTTACACATTAGCAAAACATGGAGATCTTCAATCAAAAGTAATATATCTTTGAGTGTCATCCTACATCTCTGATTTATACCTTCACAATTATGCATCATTCATTTCATTAGATGAACATCAAGTGCCTCTGCCAAAGGTGAAAACATGTATCTTAAAAAATTTTAAGAAAAAAACAAATGAGGACCAATTAGTAAATCTTGATCACTATTTTCATCAATTTTGTTCAGGCTGTAGGCCTATAAACTTTACACTTCAGAGAAAATATTACATGTATAAATAAACTATCTATAAACACGTACCATAATCCCACATGAGACAATGGATTCACATATTACTTAAAACTATGTTCATGTCATAAAATTTCTCGAGCAGTTATAGATGAGAAGAGAGGCTGTTTCAACTAACACAAATATATAACATCTTATGCACTTAGAGTATTTTTTTGAAAATATGACCATGCTTTTTATCTAAAACTGTAACATAAACAAAAAATATATTAGTGAGGGGAAAGGATACCAAAATAATACACAGTAAGAGAAAAAAAACAACAACATTAAAGTTACATTCAATTAGGTGCTCACATTTTTTATTCATGGAGCACATGAATTCTCCTTTTTTCATATATTCATAGATTTTCTACAGAATGACAAAATAATCCAAGTCTTTTAGATAAATTATTAAAAGCAAAAAAATCAAATAAGGAAACACGCTTGTTTGTCCGACATTCCTGTTTAATTCACTAAGGATTACAAAGAAAAATTGTTCAGTTGGCAAAAAAATTGAACTGAATTCAAGTTTTAAACCATCTTAAAGCAAAGACAAACACCACAGAGTACCAGTGCTTCAAACAATCTTGTGGAAAATAATGAGACTGAAAAATCACACACATCATTTCTCAGGTGGTATTGATTACTGCCATAACTAACATTTTTCGGATATTCGTTTTATTTGATAATATTAGGCAAACATATTTTTCTCCATTTTTCTACCTGGGTCCCGCTTTTGATAAGTCATTAATTAGAGGAGTAATTAAGAATTTTACAAAAGTCATATGTGCACTTGTTCATGAATAGGTTCTGATTACAGTCATAAGGACACTTACTTGACTTACAGTCTGTCATTGTTGAAATATCAGTTTTGATCACTGATGTAATGGCACATACAGCACATTGTGATCTGCTCCTCGAATGTTAGTCATTGAACACTGTCGTAAGGGCACTTACAGCAGTATTCAATGACAAGGTTGTTCATGCTGATGCATCCTCTATACGGGCAATAGAGCACTTATGGCATGGAGCACCTTTGTTATGCTAAAGGTCAAACTTCATAAGAAATCTTTTGAATGTGTGGTTTTCATTGAGATGGAGGCCAGCTTACAAGAATCAGTAATTATTCTTCCTACAGTAGAAATCAATTCAAGCATTTATTTATTAAATTTCTCAATTTATGATAGCTAATTAACAGAGCAGTTCAAAATGATATGAGACGTGAAGTTTATGTATACTTGTGTTTGCATAAATGTTACGTGCTCAAGTCGACAATCACAGAGGACACTTGATCACGTCAATTTCATGGAGACAGCCCACAAGGAATATGTGTATTTCTGACTATTATTATTATTTTGTTTACATTGATGTCCTGAGACATTCATGGATGATGACAGAAATCACTTTAGAAACCACTGGTTCAATTTTGAGCACATTATGCTCATTAGAATGATTTTGTCTGTGTATGTATAGACTGGGCGGAAAACAAGAAAATGGGGGAAATTGTGTCTTTATGTTTATGTGTGCAAGTAACAAGCATCTTTGGAAAGTGTATGCCTGAGTAACGTGCTGCTAAGAATTGACGAAGCTGTAAAAATCATTGCAATAAGAAAGCAATCTAAGATGTGAGGTCAGCTAGTCAAACAAGTTCACATCAATTTTCCCCTAAATCTAAATCCCCAGAGCATCATGGATGTTCAGTAATGTAGTGAGCAGAATCAAGAATGAAACATAATCACGTTGTGAATCAAAGAAATCATATCATAGATACGAGTTTAAACCATGGAAACTAATTACATATGTGGCACATGGTTCATTCGTCAAACATAGTATTTACTTGAAAAATATGAGGAAAAAACAGTGGATTGATGGGATATAGATGGGGCATATTTAGCAAGATCCTTGGCATCTCTTGTAAAGACCTCATGAACTAGCTTGGCCGTCCACACTAGGTAAAAGAAAGCTACTGGATAATCTGAAGGCCAGTTGTCCACAGTGAAAATCGAAAATGGGATGGATTGGACACCTATTCAGTTCAACAGGGCTTGTAAAGCCTGTTTTACATAGAACAGTGGAAGGTGAATGAAGGGGAGGAAAACAGACAAATCATTGGGTGAACGACATCATTGACCATATGTCTGGGAACGTGCAAGTATAAGAAGCTGGGGTTGCAAAGTTTCTGATGTCCCAGTGCTTCCTAGTCATCAGCATTGTGGGGCAGGATACAACAGAGTATGAAGTCGGTTTGGTGATTCATGATTCTGATCTGCAGAGGAAGAATCCTTGTTTCGTTTGAAGGTGCCTTGGACAAAATAGGTAAACATTCTATTTTAACAATAGGGTTGTCTACTCCAGTTCGGATGCTTTGGAACAATCATCTCTGGCAACATGTCCAAACTAGAAATCATAGCCAGAATTTGCCGAACTTCTACAGCCTTAGGCTGACCAAAGCCAATCTGTAAAGACAAGAATGTCTGTAATATATAAACAGTGGACCTCGGATCGAACAAGATCGTTGCAACTGACTATTTATCCTCGTTGGATCCGAGGTGTCGTTGAATGCGAGGGGAGCATATGTGTCCTAACGTGCTGGATACAGTAGACCTCAGACTCAACGAACTAGTTCGTTCATTTTTAAAATTCGTTCGTTGGATCCACGCTACAATCTTCTCACTCGCGCTGTATTAAGTCTACAAAAGCCAATCCTCCCTCTATCCACAACTCACAACCTTCCCTCTGCCAATTTCGATAGCCCATATAGTGCAAGCATGACCTAGCCACGTGGACACGCTTACAAAGTACACAAAGCTTCATGGAAAAATCACTTAGTTATTTTTCTTCAGCCTTTCAATCCTAAGAGATAGGATTATCTCGGCTTTTTAGAAGTTGTCAATTTTTACTAAGAAGTTTTGTGGGTAGAAATTTGGAATTTGGAAATTTTGTCCCCACAGCGGCACTCAGGCCTACTCTTCCATCGATTTTCAACTGCCAAGGGTTCTTTAACGTGCGTAACGTACACACGGGACCTCCAAAATATATTCAACCTTATCCGAGAAGGCTAGACGTCGGGCCTCCCTACCCACAGGAAGCCAGGGGACCGTTGAGTCACTGAAAAAATGTGGGTTTCGATCTTCGTGTTCTGTCATCCCCCGTTGCAGAACCCGCGTTTCGATCCCAGCCTGTTTTCTCCATGAGCAGACGCCATACCCATGGAGCCACTGCGTCCCCCGGAAAAATCACTGCTTGCCCAACAAGGAATTAAATCACAAAGACGTTCATAGTGCCTAAAAGTAAGGTTCCCAAAGAAAACAATACAAGCAAAAACTGATCTCTATTGAATATCATTTTTTAAATATGATTTTTTTTTTTTAAATTCAAAACTGAAAGAGAAGATGTTATTTACAAGAGGTTTTCAAGGACTCACAAATTTGTGATCTTATAACGTAGAGGAAAATTAACAACTGGGGCTTAGATTCCATTTTTTCATGTAGAGTTCAGTCCCTTTCGGCATGCCCCGAGGGGCTGTGCCATATCAGGATATGGGGGTTAGAGAGCAGAGATGTAGCTTTTATTTGATACCTTGAACTGGGGGTATACAACGTTTGAAACCGGAAAACTAGGGCAATAAACTTGGTCAAAATGAAGAAAATTACTGGTTTAGTGACACTTTCGGGGAAGGCCGTGACCACCCACGATGACCAGCAGTAGCGTCCGGTCCAGTGTACTTAGAGGTCACCTGTGGGTCAAACTAAGAGATCCGCCTTGAAGAGAAACTGGGCAGCCGTGAGAAAGGACTCACAATTGCAACTCATGATAACGATAGGTAAGACAGACACGGATCTCAACACTCACTGACCACTTAGTCCACTTAGCCAATCAACAGTGATGAATACTGAATCACGCAAAAGTAAAAGAATTCAATAAAGGGAGACTATCCATGAAAAAACTGTCAATCAGGCAATAGGCTAGCATTTTTTTTTTTCTTTCCCCCTCTAAATTAATTCATTGTACCTCAGTTATAACAGGACTTGTCTTTGGTCCCAACATTTGTCCCTCTTTAAAGCACTGTTTCATTTGATACGTTTGTCCCCCCCCCACCACCCCCACACATGATATGTGAAATCTTTTGAAACCCTTTCCTGTTGAACAATTTTATGTTGTTAGTGTCTGATTTTATTTAAGCCCACAGGTTAAATTGTCATCATTTTCAAGCTCATTTTTTTTTTTCTTTTCAGATTTAGTAGAAGTAGAATGGACAATAATGGATCTAATAGACCGAAATGTAATACATGTAGTATAATTAGTATGAATGGAGAATTGTTGAGGGCAAAAAATGAAGAAAGAGTAATAACCGGTACACCTGTCTTACCACTATGGAAATCAGTGAATATATAGCCGGTGGAGCTTGTGTTTGTGCCACTGTTACGATGATTGTACGCTATTCAACATCCCGGGGGGGTGGGGGTGATGGTGGGATGTTGGGGGAGGATGTATCTAGGCATTTTGTGCCACTACTGATGTTAGATACAAGACATTTGCGTACTGTCGCAGTCACAAGCGCGCCATGCAGGAGGGCCAGCTGTGAGCCGAGACTGGCCGAGTCACTGGCGGGGTAAAATCAATGGCACGCTGGTGCACATCCCTGAATTAAAATGAAATGAGATTCGAGAAGGCTGATTTCCCTTTTCAGAAGAGCAAACTTTCAGAAAACAGTCCACTATAAACACACACTGTTTTCATGGTCAACAGGTCGACCGCAAATACACTTCCAAACAACAAAGAAAAAGACAATAAGGATGTCAGTATTTTATAAACAAGAATCATTCCATACATTCATTGAAAAGTTCTTTTAAATGAAAATACAGAACACAATTTAAAATAAGTGTTTGCAGGTACACTGTAATACACACACATCAATTAACAATGACATGGCAGGTATATACACATTGATTAACAATAACAAACTTTTATAAATATGACTGGTTGTTATTAATAAATTAATTTCTGCTTGATGCAGAAGGAATGTACATTTCCCATCCATCCATTCATCCTTTTCCACTCTTTCTCAACTTCACACACCTCATCCAAAATAAGAGTAGTGAGAAAATCTATTCCTGAGACTCACAATCTATATCTAAAGCAAACTGTATTGTTCCTCCATCAAGTCTATGGACTCAGAATTCTGTTAATTCCATTAGTCTTTCACTGGCAATTGAATGATACAACCATGTGCTGTAGCCTGGACCATGCCCTTTGCATATTTGAACCTCAATCTATCCTCAGTGAAATAGAGACTGTTACTCTCGCATACAAGCCATGCAGGAAACTGTCCCCGATATGTCGCTGCGACATTGCCAGATCATTAGGGCATATTTATCTATGATCAAAACCAACTGACAGAAGTCTACTACATGTATTTGAACCTGAAGTGTCATTAATTATGATTAATTCCAGTACAATTTGTTACAAGAGCTCCTATCTGATAAAAGTTCAGAAGCGCAAAGAGTAAAAGCATGATGTACAATGTACTATTCTTTAGGTTGCCATTCTTTTGATATCTTTGACTTTAAAGTATTCAACATGAGATTTTCTTGAATCTGGTTCAGTTATAAAGCCATCAAACTTATATTCTCACACATTCAGAGCCTTGCAGTTGTATAACAATATGCACACTGGCATTTTCAAAAGGGTAACTAGACATGTAACAATATGTTAAGCATTATGTGGCATACCATAGTGTCATGACCATTGTAATGGTTCCTTGCCACCACTGGCCATCTCCAATATACAGGGTGGGCCAAAAGTAGGCTAACATTTTGTAGGTAGGCACTTGACATGTTTAGAACATTTTATGAAAATGAATTTCTTAGTTACAATCAAATTAGTTTACAACACTTTATCTTCTTTTAACAAACTCTAATCTTGTAAATGTTCAAAATAGTTTAGAATTAGTTTAGAAGAATGGCTTGGTAAATTTTGACCTAAAACATGACACAAATAGTTTAACTACTGCTAAAGCCTACTTACGGCCCACCTTGTATGATCATGAAAAAACAATTAAATTATAACAAAAGAAGACAAATTTATGAAATGGCAAATACAGTCCACAAATTTTCAATAACAGCCTCTGTTGTTTATCCACTGAACACACTTACTTACATCTTATACAAAACACTCTTCCCTCCTCAGCTTTATGAATATTAACGCAACACAACTAGTTTTGATCACCAGTCAATCTCATACAAGAGCACTCACTTATTTACAAGTAAAGCGGCTGAATTATTATTTAAAAAAGAGTAGAGGAAACAATAATATATATACGACATAAACCTGCATTAAACTTGCTTTAAAAGGGGCCCAATATGTGTAAAAGCCACACCCTACAAATGGTAGACAAATGAAGAGGACGGTGCTTGTCTACCAAAACATTCTGTCTCGCTTTTTACATGCTACATATGGCCTCTATTGAATCTTCACTCCAACCCTGATGCGACCACCTTTTCTTTCTTCCATGAGGTCTTGTGCATTATTAGGGTTTCCCTTATCACAGTAGTGTACGCAATTCACTCTATTTCTAAGTTCATTCCAGATGCAGTTTGATATTTCACATTTCTAAAATAATATCAGAAGCATTGTGCCAGAAAGTCTTTAGGGATGATGGCAAATCTATGTTCAATTCATGCACAAGAAATGCTCAGTACAACATGGGTTTTCAGTCTGATATAACATGTAAGCTGCCAGTGCTTGGCATGTCCTTACATGCACCCAAACATAATGGAAATTGTGAAACCAAGATCTGTAAGCTAACAAATTGCAGTTAGGTCTTTGACACAGTGACCGATTCGCACCACTATTAAAGTTACTATCAGATGGATTTATTTTGAATACCATCAGGGATATCAATCTGTCTACATGAAAAAGTAGGAAAAGTTCCTGGCACATTCTTTAACAACATGTAAAACTGAAGTACATTAATCATAATGGTAAATAATACCGGATTTGGGGCCAACAGAGAAATTACCAATAGGCAAAAAGTAAGAAATCCTACTAAAGTAGGAAATTTGACATCCCTGTACCATGTACTGATCATATTGATTCTGCCTGAACTATCATAGACTTGAGCATCGTGTGTCTTGTATCATGTATTTGGATATTAATCCGTGAAAGGTAGTTCAAGGTCAAAGTCACTTACCCCTCAGCATGTAAAAAAGTGTTTCAATACCATACCTTCCTCAAACAAACATACAATAACTTGCTGTAGGAGACTAAAAGGCATTTAGCAAAGAATGATTACAGTGAGCAGAGATTTTCACTGAAAGAGTCTCTGCTGACTAATTACCAGGCAATGTAGACATTATTTCCCTTGATATCAAGATAAATTAACGTTCTTTGTACTGAAGTTTTATCTATTCTGCATCTTTTACATGTATTTCCAGTAATTTACATCTCTTGGCTTAAAGAAGGAATAAAAAATTAAATGCGAAATTTAGATTTATAAAAAAAAAAAAAAAAAAAAGGAAGAAAGAAAGAAACTTGAAATCAAGAGGAACTTGCAGTACCGTCAGTTACTTTGACAACATAGTACCAAAATACAGAATGCTAACACATGTACAATCAAATCACCTGAATTTATCATCAGTCTATTGCCAATAATGATGGAGTGTCATACTAGCAAGATACCCAACTTGAAATCATCAGCTAAATCCAGTTTCAAAATATGTATTTGCTGTTTTTATAGTGTTGATCCATTGGGCCTCACCCTAAATGACCATCACAAGACAAATCACAGCGAAATGAGCCAACAAATTTCACTCAGGGCTCTTTGTGTAAGTATGGTGCACATTTTACAATTTATACAGCTTGTGGTAGTGCAGGCAAACTATCAACCTGACTGTGCCAAAAAGTTGTTGCTCCCTCTCCTGTTAGTTTTTATGTTAGTTTTAAACAGCAATTTTTATGAGGTTCTTTACATTACTAAAATAATACAGTGGAACCCGCAAGAAGACAACTCGCTTAAAATAAACTCGGTTAAAGTCAACCTGCTCCGACATCTGATAATGTCAACACCTAAGAGGTTGAACTAGCTTAAACTCAACTCCAAATGGCCCAAGCTGGCCGACTGGAAGCCAAAAATTGTGAAGACAAAGACAAAAAAAGTCAGGCCAGAAAGACAGACACCTTGTTACGACACACTATAGCCTATGGGCCTGTCGCTATTTTGACAAGATGCTTGACTCTTTTTATCTGTCTTGTGTTGGTGGGGATATATACAAACGCACACTCACACGGCAGTTTCACACTTGTGCTCCTCGCCCTTCTTGTACATGTATTTGCAAGGCCATGGATGGTCATTACAACTGACCACTGACCGCTTTGCCACTGACACGCAGTTCCGTGACTGGCCCTCTTCGCTTGCCTTATGTTAGCGAGGATACACAAACAACTACTCCCACTTGGCTCTTTTCACCCTACTTATTGACACTCACACAAATAAGACAGTGCAGACAGGCACTGCCCCAATTTAATTTCAGTCACATCTTTAGATCACATAATAATACCACGATAACCAGCCAGGAGACGACTGAAAATGTGTACAAAGACCCTAACTGTAGATCATGACTAATAACAACAACGTTCATTACTATACTCTGGTTTCTTTTCACAATGCATGTTTATTCCTACACTCTGCACTCACCGTGACTAGTCAACCTTTTATCATCAATTCAGTGATCATAATGTAAGGGCATAACCCAATAAATATACAACACATATTTTGACCCCCTGTGCCTAACAGGGATTGTGTCCCCTGAAACCAGATAGAGTCAATCTCACTTAATTAAAGTCAACACTTCTTCTCAGTCCCGAGAGTTTGACTTTAAGCTAATTACACTGTTTTTGCTTCAAATGGAGAAATATGACAATCAGTTTTACAATTATTTTCATCATTACTCAGCTCTGACAAATCTTGTGCTTCCCTTTCTGTACCCTGTGGTCAAACAAAAGGCTCACAGCACTCTGAAGTTCACACTGCTGAACAGATTCTTGGACAAGCTCTGCTTGAAGTGGACACGAGACTGCACTGCATTGCCAGACAATAACTTGTCAATGTTCATGATAAACCAATGCTGATGGTGATTGATGTCAGTCTCTGGCTTGTGTGCGCACAATACAGTACAGTCTCTCCCTATGTCACCAATAGTGATGACGAGCTATTAGGACCAGGAAGTTGTCGATCAGTCCTCCGACAAGCATGATCCAGAGTGGAATTGACACATAATACAGGCTGATGTTGAAATGTTCTAAACGCAAGCAAAGGAGCACTTGGAAGAGTATTTTCAGAATACAGACTGCAAGTAATGCATATTTCCTTTGTTTGGTCATATCATTTCTGTCCTTATTCACACAGTAGGCAGAATGGAAATGGATGATGATGTTCACTGTGAAGAAAAAAAAAAAAAAAGAAATGTCCACATTGAAAAGCAATAGCAAACCCTGCTATCTCATGCATGAAGTTGGACATAATCTTAAGTCAAGCATTTATGTTGTTTTTTTTTTCAGTCATAAAGATAACGCTTCACATTTTATTTTATTACTTTTTTGTGAGCCACAAAGACATACAGTGGAGTCCACTTAAAATAAACTCACTTAAGATAAAATCTCGGTTAAATAAACTTTCCTTGTGGTCCCGATTTTTTCATTCTTTTCCATTTCCAATGAACAACTAGTTAAAACAAAACACCTCCATTAAAGATAAACCCTTCCTGTCGACCCACAAGAGTAAACCAGTATTATGTGACTCAAACTCTCACTAAAAAGTGGCTCTATAAAAAGTTACCCACGCCAAAGTCAGCCCCCATCACTGCCTGATGCGTTGATGATGAAAAAGAGCCATGTGAGCAGAGAGGGGTTGAGTGGGGAGGGGGGGGACATGTAGGTTGGGAAAGGCGGTGCTTTGTCTGGGCTACCTTGAATTAGTATCTAGAACAACGCAGTCTCATCATGCGAGGCCCACTTGATGATTAGCGTAGCCTCCCGTCCCACCCACCACCTCTTATGCGCGCTTCAGCACACAGTTGGTGCCACCTCTCCCTTCCCTGTAATCCCAGTCCCAAACTAGCGGTATACCTGCTGCACAAATATGTGTAGTAATAGTATATTTGCTCTTTCCTTTTCCTACACTTCACCAGTGCCCATCGAGCTGACTCAATGTGAAATCCGTCGCATTACACTCTTAGATGAAAATGAGTTTCTTGCTTTTGCGGTGAGGGTCGCACAGTTTGAACAGGGGAGGCTACTGTGTATATTATCCACCTCTTATTCATATGTGAGAGTTTTTTCTCTTGAAAATGGTTAAGATAAACCTTGCTTAAAATAAACTTGCTGACTTGGTCCTGAGAGGTTTATCTTAAGTGGACTCAACTGTACAATCATCTACAACAACAAATTTCTATACATTCTTCTCATATATGTATCTCTATGTCAACTGGCAGAGAAGTTTTAAGTCAACGCATTTAAACCATTATGAATGAATTAGTGCTTTTATTTGGCTAGCGCTAAGTATCGCACTGAGCGCAATGAGGAAGCCAGGGCTGGATGTTGCCCTCCATATGAATGCATCTGTATCTCTGAGTAAAAAAATTCATTGTATCCATAACATGCCAAAGCCTGCCTGCAACCCCATGTGATCAGACACTCCCTAGGTCGGATCCTGCCTATGTGCTCATCATTGCGTTCAGCACGAAATATCCTCAAGGGACCAGTTTTCTCCAGGGACCAGTTTTCACCACCTGGTGTGTTTCTGTGATTACATAGTGTTTTTGTGATCGTGAAAGCATGATTTCTCTTGTTTCATTTTCTAGGAGATGTCACATAAATAGTGCTGTGCTTTTCATTTTTATTATGAGTTTTTTCCCTTCTAAATCACTTTCCAAGGTAAGTAAAACTACTAGACCAGCAAAAAATGGCTTTCTCAGTATTTCTTTTTGGTTTTTAATGAAAGTGGGGGAAAGTGATCAGAAGAAACTTACCCATTCAATACCACAATGCCTGATAACGTCTGCTACCGATTCAGTATAGCAACACCTGCTATGTTTTGTTTGTTTTAATTACTTTTGTTTTCTTTATAAATGGATATATCCAGCCCTAAATACGAGATCTCACAAGCACATGGTTTAGAGTACTTAAGGGAAGTCAGTGCTGAATTTCGCCATATTGGAATGATGAATTTGATAGTTATGATCATTTCAAGATGGCATTAAATTGTTTCACAATCTGACAAATGGATGGTGTGGGACATCACATTATGATGAAGAAACATGCTTTTTTGACGTGAAATATGCAGCTGATAATGAATAAGACGTAGATCAAGAATTTGAGCATAATTTAGAAGTAGAAAGTAACAATGATGACAACAAAATTAGATCTAGATCTAGACGTCGATCTGGCAGTAAAGATCTAAGAGGTGGATCTGTTTGATGAAACTGGTAAGGGTGTAGTCTGCACTATTGTTTTGTCACTGTTACACCCAAACACACCCAATCACATTCACCGTTGATTTCTCAATAAATATACTGCACATAATTTCACACAAATGTGGAAAATATATGTTATCTTATTTTTTGTTTACAACCACCAGGGTTTTTGTCCCAATTATCTCCCTTGAGTTGGTACTTCCAGCATTCAAAATATAGTCAAGCAGGCCTGGTACTGAATGGGTTAAGATGACGACAGCTTTAATTTTTTCACGTTAACATCGCGAGCTGAGATGCAGCTGACAACAAATGCCTAAACACAGAGAGGAATTCTGACCCAATTCTCCCATTTTCTATAGCAACCAAGAAATTTCAATTTCAACCAATTTCAATAAAGTTGAACTTTTATAGCATTTTGGAGTTCCCCAAGAGTCTCCTCTGAGGAATTTAAGTAAAATTTCAACAATAAAACAGTGGACGCCCTATGAAAAAAAAGTGACCATCTGAATTACCACACTCTTGGTGAAATCTGGTCCTAACCAGCAACCAGCTTCTCATTTGCCCCAGATCTGACCCCATTCACACGAAGGCTTAGTAGGTCAACATAACAGCTCATTTCGACTGCAACACATCACGTCAGACTCTATGAATGATACAACCTCCGAGTGTAACTGAAATTTCTACTTCAATCCCTACATTTCTTTTGATATTTGGTCTGGTTTCACTCACTGTGCCTGATGCGGCGAAAAGTGGTCCCACTAGGATACTAGCTAACTTTGTTTGGCATATCAGTGCCATTAAGGATCATTAGAGTTTAATTATCACTCTTTAAAACTGTCTTTCTTCTCACTAATAACAAGTAGAATCTAAACATTGTGGATTTAGGCAGAGATCTTGAGGTCTAGGCTATCAATAATAGATTGACAGGCCTGAGCTAGAGCTAGATTAAATTTTGACTGGATACTCAAGACCTATGGTCATACAGATCTAGGCCTGCCCACTATATTATAGCATGGTCATGGTCGACATGGAAATTGGAATCACGCAGGATCTTGGCAACAACAAACACATTTTCCTAGTGCCCACCGATTATATAGGTTGCCATCACGGCATCAAAAAGCCACAGTGGTATGAAAATAAGAAACCAGTTCCAGTCAACTTTCCCATCAGCTCTTAGTACAAAGAAAATCAAAAACACTAAGGTTGTAAACCAGGTAAACAGAGCTTTGTGAACGGCAGCCATTTTGCAAACAAAGTCTACTGTAACCTATTTTCCTGTGCAAAAGAACTACTCAAGGCATATTTCTTAACTTTAGCTACATAAGAGCTGGTAAAACGAAATGACTACGTTTACGGCATTCGTAACTTTTTTGTTTTCCTTTATTCTTACGGCACCAAATTGACTGGTGACGTAGACCACAATCAAGCAAATGCCCTAAACATAATTATAGTTGGGTCTTCGAGTGCTGCTGTAGGCTAGCAGACTATGCCTTAACATTATTTTGTAAATAATAGTGGTGGCAACAGCAATCAAAAATTAGTAGGGAAAGACTAAGCGGAAGACATGTAGTCTTGAGAGATGACTGCCTCAGACCTTCAAAACTAAGAGTCGTATCGTATAAAGCAGATTGTAGTTCCAAAAGGCCTGGGGGGCGCAGTAGCTTTGTGGTATGGTGTCTGCTCATGGAGAAAACAGGCCGAAATCGACTTACAGGACCTGCATCGGGGGATGGGAGGACACGAAGATCGAAAACTTTCAATATTTTCAATGACTCAACAGTCCCCTGGCTTCCTGTGGGTAGGGAAGCCCGACGTTTAGCCTTCTCCGATAAGGGCGAATATATTTCGAAGGTCTC